>UELU01138838.1:0-27177 GCA_900490025.1 Megastigmus dorsalis
GGGGGGGGGGGGGGGGGGGGGTGGTGAAGTCAAAAGTTCGCGAGCAGATCGGAGAGCAAGTGCGGGACAGCCAGTGCGAGAGAGTGAGTGAACACTGAACAGCAGTAGCAGCAGTAGGACACGTAGACCGGCACTCGGCACTCTCGGCACTCGGCAGTCTCTCTTTCCGCTCGTTCCGCGTAGCTGTCGTCCAGCGAGTCGGTGTTCCATCGTTCCGCCGCAGAAGGTGCCTACACGGGAGATTACAAGCGCGTTTACGCGCCCGGCCAGTGGCTGTGGGATTCCCCGGGAGTCATTGGCTCCGCTGTTACGGACTGCTGGCGCTGCCGTTGCCGCCGCTTCTGGCCGTAGCTGCTGTTGCCCGGGCCGTTGAGAGCCGAGGGAGTGAGAGGAACTTTGCTCGGCGGTGGCAGTCGCCGCTACACGTACAACCGGTATAGGTTAGGTCGCATCACGCGCGTAAGCACTGGTAAGCTGAAAATCTATAAACAAAAGCCCGAGTGAAGTTTACCTTGGCGTAGGGGAGTAGGGATACATTGTATGCCACGGGGATAGGAACATTGTGATGGAGGATCGACAGCGGATGAAGGCTTTCCGATAGATACTTGGAGATACGCCCTGACGAACCACACGGCCTTAATCATAAAGCGACAAAATTAACCATCACTTCCGAATATCCACTTTATTGTTCTAAATATTATTTGCATCTGTACATTGGCTGGTATTCGTCTAAATATAAAATACAATCACGATTGGAACGGGTTTAATTTAACTATTCATCAATATTACAATTAATTTGGTTTTCTTTACAGCTCCTTTTAATTAAATAAGTGTTTATGTTATACGGTATTAGAATACGGGTTTTACAGAATTTGTTATAGACCATTTTCTGATTGATCATAACGTACTTTCTCAGTTAACTTTTTTAATTTTTGCAAAAATTACTGTAGTTAAAGGAAATAAAGGCGTTTGAAATTTTCCCAGCGTCACGCTGTATGCTTTGAAGTTGTATTTAGTCTGATGGCATCAAAAGAACTTTGAAAAGCTATAATTTTTTTTCTAATTTAACACTTTTTAAAAATACTAAAAATGCAGTCAAAACGAATTTTTGTTATAATGACCTTTCAAGAGTTTAACGTAATATCAAAGGGGAAACCATGACTCGCTTTATTGATGTTTTGGTAAATATTAGAATAAAAATGGTTCAAATAGGATTTTTATATAAGGAATAAGATCTTTCTTAAAGGATCTTTAGGAAAATTGAGCTGCCGGTTCTTTCAACAAAGCATAAGAAACGATGCTGTAACATTTGTCGAGTAATAAAAGTAGGAGAAGTTACCAGCAATCATCTGAACTTTCTACAGCAGTTATATAGCATTCGTTCATTTTCATTTTCGTCCGCACATTTTATCACTGTTCCGGCATAATGCCCAGGGCTGTCTGCATCGAGCGATGAAAATTCCCTAAAAATGCCTTATCATTCCAGTCGATTGAAATTAAATCAATCACATCATCCTCACACTCGTACTCGCACACGCGTCCATTTCGTCCGCAGCTAACTGTAAAGCGGGGGTTACTTTGAAAAAGCCGGCCGCGCTCGCACGCCAACCGATACACAGACATGTACATATATACATATCCGCAGAAAAATCCATCCGCGGCCCGTACTCGCTCAGCTTGGCGTATCGTTAACAAAGACAACCCGCATATACATCGCGCATCGCCACAATAAACAAAGCGAAAACAAATTAACATCGCGCGCGCGTGGAACAAGAGAGCGAGAAATTTTTGCGCGCACACAGTGGCAAAAAGTATTTCTCAATTCATTACGCGGCGCATCGCCCGCGAGCCCAGCAGCCTCGGCATCAGTCCATGCTGACTACAACAGATTTTTTTTTTTTATTCCGCCCGCTGATCTGGCCTGCGCACTCTAGCCGGTGCCGCCGGTGCGCTTAAGCTTTCGCGCGCGTTAACTCGCACTGCCACCGCTTTGTAATCGAAAATTGATATTGCTGCGCGCGGCGCGTAGGTAAAATAATAGAGGGTATAGGGAGCGCCGACATCGAAACACGCCTATATGTCTCCCGAAAGATAAAACCGCGGACTATCGGCGGGAGAGTGAGAGAGAGAGGGAGAGGGATAGAGAGAAAAATGGGGAAAAAAATATGGATATACATTTGTCGATATAGAGTCAACGAGCAGCAAAAAATGCACGCGAGGCAGCAACAAAAGCAGAAAGGAGAGACTGTACTGCTCTCCTGGTATAGCTGCTGCAGTCGCACGCACGGATTTGTAACAAGCGTCGGTTATTATGCGCATTTGGCTCCTGGCGGCGCCGCCGGGTTAAAAAGGCAACCAAATATTCCCGAGCTTTCTGCGCTGCGTCCTTTCACACTCGACACCCTTGAGAGAGCGACCGAGCGACCGAGCAAGAGAGAGAGAGAGAGAGAGAAACAGAATTATTATTCTTTTTTCATACTCTCTCTTTCGCTCTGTTGCTCTCTCTTTCTCTATTCTCCTATACTCCTGTCGCAAAGCAGCGCCTATCGAATTTAACATGCCCCGAGAGCCTTGGAAATGGAACGCGTACAGGAAAAATAATCGACCGAGTCGCACAGAGAAAGAGAGTATGGTAAAAACCTGAGACATTTTGCCCCGAGGTATTGTTTAGGGAAGGAGGGGTGGGGAAGACTAGAGGAAAGGAGGGGGAGAACCGTGTTAATTAAACAACAAAACTCGGTGTGTAGGTACTGAGTTAATTAAAGAGCTACCCTTATGTCTCTCCTGCGCTTTGCCGCTTGCGCGCGCACACTTCGGCGCAAATGTTTTTTTCTTTCTTTCTCCCTTAACGCACTGCGCCAGCTTTTTCTCTCTCTCTCTCTATTTTTTTTGCACTAGCTTTGTTTCCTTTTCTTTCCTCGTCTTTCCTTAACACAGGCCTGACGAAAATTAGCTCTGTACCGTTATGAATGTAAGTGTGCGCGTGTGTGGGAGATATTACGCGTGGCCTCGCCGCTGTGATGCACTCGACACCGTGCAGTTCCCTCTCTCGCTCTTTCTCTCCCTCTCTCTTTCTCCGTCTATTTTTCCTTTCATTTTCTGCTCTCTCCGCGTTCGTATATGTTTTTGTTTGGTCTTGCCGTTCGCTGTTTCGCTTCTCTCCACCCCCCCCCCTCTCTGTCTCTCTCTCTTTCTGTCTGTCTTTCTCACTCTCTCGCTCTGTCTCTATCTCTCTCTCTACTCCTGGTTGGCCTTCTGACTCGTTGAGCTTTTGAGCTTCCCGCAGCAAATTGGGCGTTTGAAGCCCTTAAATGTTCTGGGGGCTGGGGGAGGGGGGGGGGGCACACCGAGGCTCGCTTTGCAAAACGCTTGAGCCTCCGTACTCTCGTTGCTCTTTGCCTTGATGATTATTTTCATTGCTGCCACTTCAGACGGACTGCATTTTTTTAATTTATCAAGCTTACGTACCTCTAACTTTGTGAATCACTGAAAATTTCAGAGGTTTTGGCTGTGAACGCTTTTTTTGCCGTAGAATCAGTGAAAATTTCACTAATCATTTAATTAACCTCCGGCTGACAAAAACAGAGGATAATATGCTGATTCGTTCAGTTACCCATTTTATTTCGCTATTGAATAATTGTAAGAATTTTTTCAACCTCCTGCAAACAAAGACGTGTTGCACCGTGTTTGAAATATATAAGTTGTCTTAATTTTATATATGTAATATCGATAGATACCATATCGCTAGATATTACGTGTTAAAAACCTAAAGCAATATTTTTAAATGACAAATATGTAACGATTATTCCAAATGTGTGTTACTAAGAGAATTTTTAACGAAAGTGAAGTTTTAATGGAAAAAATTGGTATAGAATTTATTAATATTTCATATTAATTCGTTATGAGAAGCAAAGACTGTAGTTGCCGCTTCGAAACATTTAGTTCCCAGAGCCTTAGTCGTTAGCTCGCCAAAGTCAAATAGTCATTATTTCATATTATTCAGATATTATTAGTATAAACCACTCCAACTATTGACTTATTGGTTGTTACAGCCAAACCCTTGGAAGACTGATATTTGCCCATATAATTTGTTTGTAACGTCCGAAGATTTGAATGTACAAACCAAAGAGTTTTTTCAGTTTCGGCAAACACTGTTCACTATTTCTTGCAGTGAATATTCACTAATTCACAGTAAAGCAATTTTAACTCATTCCAGTATTGTATATTCACTGCGTATTAGTGATTTACTTTCACTGATTTAAATTTAGAATGTACAAATGATTTTCTCGCGGCCTCCTGTCTCTCTATCTCCTATACGGTTGTCGGAAATTGAATGTATATATAAGCGTATATATACATCGGCTTTTGTAATCAAATATATATGCTGCGAGTATACGTGGTGCGTAATACCTTTATAATCACGTTCGTTCCATTAGTTAATTAAAGATAAAGCTTAGCTTCGGGGTGTGTTTGACTACATATAGAGTAATGCGTAAATTTCCCTTTACCTTTTTAACATCGTTAATTTCTGCTGCACATGCGCCTATGCTTAATTAGACCGAAACGATAAGATTAGGGGTAGTCTTATTCTAGTTGGTGTTCATTCGTATAAGTTTCTATTTTCATAATATGTTATATATTTTTTCGAGATTTTCTACTATAAATTTCCAACTCTTGTTGTTATATTCATAAAAATGTAATTTTCTTTTAAAGTTACTTCAATCAGGAGAAAATTCTTCTAGTTCTTATTATAAAGATTTATAAAAAATTGTCTCCACATTACAATACGAATATCTCCAATAACCAAAGTGTTGTGAATTTTTTCCGTGTCTTTTTTTGTGAATTTCATCGTCGCCTAAAAGGCAGAACGAATCGAAGCTGTTTCTTTATCAAACAAGCGCTGTGTTATTCTATCCTGCAGTATATTCTACAATCACGTGACCTGCAGCGAAACAAACTTCCAAACTTGGGAAACCATCTTTTTTCCCCGCAGCTCTCGAGGCATAATCAAATGAACGTCTGCGGTACACACATATGTATAGGCAGAATCAGCGAGCAATAAGAGCCAAGTTTGACCATAGCAGCAGCGGCGGCACTCGCATTTAGCCGCTGTACGGCGACGACTAAATTCTCTCACCTATGCCCGCAGTATCACGCACCAACTCGGATTCGCGAACCGGCATAGCAGTGACGGAGGTGGCTACTGCAGCGCAGTGTCACTTTTTCCCAGCGCAATTAAGCTCCCCTCCGGGGGCGCGTCGAACTACACGCGGTCCCGCTAATGCAAGATTCACGTGCCAATAGTTTTGACAGGCGTTTCACTCGCCCCGCCGCCTCTGCTGCTCTATTCGAGACAAAAAGAGAGAAAGAGCGCCACGGCTTTATGTATGCTTCGCGCTTGAAACTTCTCTCTCTCTCTCTCTCTCTCTCTCTCTCTCTCTCTTACTATCCTTCGCTTTTGATGGAACGACAAAAACGAGTTGGTGTGCCATGCGCATGCAATGCTGAAGCAGCTGGTGCATTGAGACCGCGATGAAGAAATTCGAGTTTCAAATAGAAACACGCTGCAGATCTGCCTTTGCATATATACATATATAGAATCAAGAATAAAATAAATATAAATATATTCTTGCCATGGTAGGATTTTATTGATCTCGGGAGCGTCTTAGCACTGTGCTCCCCTTTTCAAGCTATGAAAACCAAAAATTTTTTTAATTTTTACACTTAAAAACACGAATTTTATATGTCGTCAAAGAGCACTATTTTAAAATTTGACATACCCTAAATGAAATGAAAATTCACATATAGCTGATAACAATTTTATTAAAGATGCATAACATCTTAACTTGCCAGAAATTAACAAAATAAGTTTAAATTATAAACAACGACACTCAAATAAATATCAAATATAGTTTGAGACCAATTAAACTATGTTATCACTATTATCAAACATATTTATTTTCTATAAAATTAATATTGGATTTACTGTTAATATAACATAGATCAAGTTTTTGAATATGTTGCCAGATCCTGCATACATTGTATTGAGAGTAAGACGATGTTAAGTCGGCGTGGATCTGTCGCAAACTAGTTATAAAGAAGGTATCAAATCGAACGGGTGGTATAAAATCAAAACGTTATAGGTACCAGAGACAAATTTAAATTAGCTGACAACGAGACAGCGCGGTGCCGAAGGATGAGAAGTTTACTGGCTGTTTATAAACCCCCAAAGTGTCTCAGATTCGTAAGAAATTAATGCGTTGAATTTATATTTGCAAAAACAAAAAAAACAACTTGAGAAAATATATTATAAGCATTTTAATTTAATGACATTGATGGTGTCTTTATAGATGTTCTTCAATAACAGTATGTCTTCGATTCCATTCAAAGTGTTATTGTGGCAACATATTCAAAAACTTGATCTACGTTATAATATCAATAAAACCAAAATTAATTTTATAAAAAAAAAAAAAAGATACAAAAGAACAAATTTTATAATCACATGAGATATGCGTCTCTCAAAAAGACACACTCAATTTGGACATTTAACTTTTTTAGGACGGAGAGTCGCGAATTTAGCCAAGGATTGCATTTTTTTAAATTATACATAGTATTGACATTACATTAAAGTGAAGAATTTACAGTAATTAGGTAGAACACGAACTACGAAAGTCCCCTCCTCATTCCGCGCCTCAATAATTTATCCAATAAAGTAGCAGCGCGCTCGCGCTAAGAAAACCCGTATGCAAAGCTCGAGTAAACAAGCGCGCCCTTAAATAGACAAAAAGCATCCCCTCCATTCCCTTCTCTTTCTCTCTCTCTCTCTCTCTCTATCTCTCTCTCGTTCTCAGCTCCCTACTCCGCTTCACTAGCTCGAGAGCTCGCAAGGATTAGCGCCGGACAATGGCGACACTTCCAGGTGATTAGGCGCGCGCGACTCTACCCCCGGCCGCCACCGGCCTAAGCCGAGTGCTGCAGAGGCGCTCGTCGCCATTCCCGCATAGCTGCTCGCTTCAGGGGCCCTGTTCGCCGTTGTTGTTGTTGTGTTGTTTAGCTCTCAGCCGCGCCTTTCCGCCCTGTTACTCCCGATGACTAGCTCCATGCGATGCTGTTACCAATGCGACAAAGACATCGCGAAGGGACACCTCTTTTTTTGTACTAAAAAAAGGAGGCCGGCCACGGTTTCTAGGAAAAGTGCCCGTAAAAGTAGGAGTACGAAACCAATACCATTGGAAAGTACACAGAAAAACGTGAATTTTAAAAAAAAATTCAAGCTCTTCCGGTTGCGGAATCGTCTAGATATAACAGGTCAAAGTTTTCACCCCTTTCAGCCCGAAATGGAGTAAAAATACGCAAAAAGTCACAGAAAGCACTTCTTTTCGGACCAAAATCAAATAGTATTCGAAGAATTATAGAAAAAGAATGCAAAAAACGCTGAAACTGATTCAGCGCCATTTAATATTTATGTTGCAAAGGGTAAGTTTACTTTACAAAATTTCGAGTTTTTATGAAAAAAATAAGAAAAACATTATTCAGCACTACTTAAGATGCTTAAACTTTATAAAAATCAAAAGATAGATGAAAAATCTTACGATTTATAAAAAATTCCTCTCAGCGCCACATGTTTTTTGGTCGATTAAGCGCCATCGACGACGAAAATATATTTATCACTTCACCTCCATAGAGCTTTCGGCGAAAACTCAGTCTTGGCATAGCTTATTGGTATAAATCGCGTTGTATATCGAAAGATCAAGGCAAGTACGCATAAATGTAGCGCAATTTTAATCAGCGCTATTTTTATTTTTTGAGGGGTAAAAGAAGTTAATTTTTACAAAAGTTCAATGCAGTTGGCCAAAGAACCGTGGCGCTGAATCAAAAAAAGGTTCGATTCATTAATAAATGATAATTCTAGTCGATCGATATTGAAACTCCTCCCATAAAGTAGTGCCGAGAGCATTTTTTTGGTCCATACTCCACAGGGGTGGGTTTTACTGGAGGACACGGCAAAATTACAGAGCTTTTCTTGAAAAAAAGTGCTTCGAAAGTACCTTTTTGGTACAATTTTGACGCGAGTCAACAGGTAATAACAAACATCATTCAATATGTTTGTTTTAAAAGCAGCGCCTTAACTTCGGAATAAGAGCCTGCAAGGTTTTCCGCAACAAGTATAACTTATCGTAAATTTAACGATATTGGCATCTGTTTCGAGTATACTGTTGATCAAGAAATCATTCAATCTACTATTTACCTTTACATAAAAGCCATGCGTTTAAGTTGTGCATATTAACAGAGCTTGCAGAGTTACAACTGCTTTAGCGCTACCCGTGGTTGACCTGTTATATCTAGATGATCCCGCAACCGGAGGAGCTTGATTTTTTTTTAAAAATCATGTTTTTTTTGCGTACTTTCCAATGGTATTGGTTTCGTACTCCTACTTTTAGGGGCACTTTTCCTATATACCGTGGCCGGCCTCCTTGTCGAATGAAGCAGTTATAATATCCGCAAAAGTTGCAGTTTCGTCTTTTCCTGAAATATATTTTATAGAAAAGTTTATAAGTTTTGCTGCAATTAATATTAAAGGATAATATAAGTATTCGATTGTTATATTTTTTCATATTTTTGTCAGATGACTAGTTGGTGGAATGTGGAAAACCAGTAATTTAAAAGGGTAACCATTGATGTTTCTTAGTTTTTTTGAAAAGATAGCTGTATCTGATAATAATGGTTTATTCTTAAAATCGCCAAAAAACGGATTGAAATAATACAGAAAAGATTTATTATCGTCCCCCATATTTTTTAAAATGGAAAAATATAATAACTTTTTTGACCACGCAAATAAAAGTATGGTTTTAAAATCGCCATTTCACTGATCATCATAATCATTAACGGAAATGAGCAAACATTTCGGTTGCGAACATTTGGTAGGATATTGTGATATTGAATCTAATATGTATTTTACACTGTTCAACATGTTCTTACAGTTGTAATGTAGAATAATATATAATATTTCATATGAATTATCGTTAGAACATTCGGAATTGTTATTGCTAAAATAAGACTCATCTAATTTCTAATAAGACTCATCTGCTTCTACAGCTATTATACAGTGAGTAGAAAAGTAAGAATAGCAATAATCATTCTAATCTTTTCCTTAAATTATAAATATTTTGTTTATAATTCTTAGTTTAAAGTGTTACCTAAGATAATAAACGATCTATAATACTCACGGATCGGGTTACAATCATTGTTTCTAATAAAAATCGTTGAAATAATTAAAATATTTTAAACCCTTGTGTTTTTTGCATATTTTTAGTAGGAAGTGCTTTGTAACTGTAATACTAATAGACAATTTTACCAGCTAATTGCCATTCTTGGTTCTTTAGAATTTCTAACATTTACACGTAGTATTTTAATCGTAAATAACGTGGATCAATTTTTCGAAGCAATCGATTTAACTATACGAACATTCAGCATATAAATGCACTGTAAATATGAAGTAAATGACATGCTTATGACTCAGCAACGGCTTACAGACAAAAAGTGATCATGATCTTTGATAGCGACCTAGAAAATATATTGTCATTTTTAATACTATTTGTGAATGTAGTATTTTTATGCATTTTTAATGTTTTTTAATACAACAATCATCAATGATAAAGGTAAATAATGCATAAGTACACTTATATATGAATAAAGGAAATCAGCTGGTATATAATAAACTTAAATAGAAATCTAAATGTATTTTCATAAATTTTATTTTAAAAAAAAGTTAATTAAATCGGAACAAATAATAAAGAATTGGCATAACAGCTTGTTACGTTATTTGCGGATATGGAGTTTTTCAATGGAAAACTATCATGACGTTTTTCAAAAAGTCTTTTTGTATTACTGATGTCGTCAAACTTATCGACATTCTGTCGGATGTTCTCCGATAAAAAAAAAATTTAAATTACGACACGTATTTTAGGTAAAATATTCTAAAATATGCATGACGTCTATGATGGAAGGCTGACTTTATTAAGCAGTTCTTCAGAGAATATTTTTCTTTTCTTAGAAACCTCAGAAAGATCATCTTGGAGTATATAATCAACCTTTTAGGATTAAAATAAGATAAGGTGGCCCGAGACAGAGGTTCTGAAAGTTTTAATTCCGTGTGCTATTAAATGTATGAAGAAGAAAATTTCTTAAAATGATAAGCCTCTTAACGATTTACAATAAATATTTAGTATTTCTAGCTGTTATCTATTTTTAATAAAATTCGAAAATAAGCATATGCAAGCTTATACTTATACAAGTAAATAAATTTTAGCAAATTAAAATAAAGAATTTTAAAGTGATTTTTAGAAAATGCTCTCTTCTTGTACTATGAATTCTAGAAAAACTCGAAAGGCCTTTTTAGAAATTCCAGACCTGTAAAATTTATATAACATATGATTTTAAAAATTCTTAAATAGTTAGAGATTTCTTTTCTTTTCAAGACAGTAGTCGCAAGTTCCACTAAAAAAATTAGTTGGAAAGTTTAAGTTTGACTGAATCTTTGAGATGATTGATTTCGATAAAATCTTTTTCGAAGAATGTTCGGCTACAAATTGTACCCGAAGAAAGAAAAATAATAGTTTCAACCGAAAAATATACATAATAATTCTTAGAATAAAAATGAAGTTTAATCTAAAATTAAATCCTTTCGGAAATTAGAATCTATTTCATTTCTACTTTTTTACACAATATGCAAACTCTACAGAAATATAAAATTCTCTGTTTGATAATCAAAATTGAAACTGAAGTTAATGTAAAGATAATTACTACATTCGACATCATTCTCAATTTTCAATAAAATCTTAATCAACATTTTATATTTTAATTTGTCCATGACACTAATATGTCTCTTCATTGTATAGGTTGAAATTATTGAATTTCGCGGATATTAAACATTTCATATCATCCAGTGGATATTTATATTAAATAGAAAATTTGCTTCTACTACAATGACAGAATCGGTCATAACACATTTAGTGCGGGTATTATATAATATTTTACTATTTTATCGAATTCATACTGAATAATTAGATATAACTAAATAAATATTTGCTAATCCCTAATACAGGTATATTTTGCCTACGAATTATTTATCATCTAGCCAAGTATCATTTCACATCAAGTAAACATTTCACATTTAAAAAGTTCTGTCTCGAAAAAATTCGCCCACTTCGAAACAGAATTTTTTTAAGATATCATCAAAATATTCATTTGAAACTTTACTACATGATAATATACCTATATATAATTCATAGGCGTAGTCCAGTTGTATTTATAGGATTTCTATAATATTAAAAGAAAATTTACTAAGATTTACTAAGAACATGACTTAAAACAATTATCGTATTCGATTTTTCTATGTTTATTTACTAAACATCTTTCTTAATAAATGAAAACAAAATGTTTCCCAAGACTATGCAGCAAAAGATGCGAGCCACTTTTAAAAACTATTTATCGTTAAGCAACGCGAGAAACATTTGTTCAAGAGAGAAAAGGCGCAAGAGCCATCGGTCCGTGAAATCGAACGAAGAAATCCTGTATCGACTGCAGATGTGTATATATATATAGGAAACGAGTCAATCGCGCGAACTGTAAACAAAAACTCGCCGAATGCAGCTCCGTCGGACGCTTTCAACTTTTTAACGACGACAAAATCAGCGCCCACAGAACCAAAGCAGTCCGTCTTCGTTCCACTCTTTTAACTTTGACCCCCATCCCCTTGCAGTACCAGCACCAGCAGATTTTATATATATATACACACACACACACACACACACACATATATATAGCGGGGCATAGCAATCATAATAATGATCGTCGTTATCAATCTACCTTGCATTCTGCGGCCCGACGGACTTCATCTCGTAGCTGGAGGAAGCCGTTATGGCGTCGTCTGGAATTTTTCCCTGCTCCATGCCGAGCGGAAGTATACAATGGCCTGGAACGACATTAACGTTATCCAATTACCGGCGGATCAGCCCCAAGGATGGGAGTAGCGAAAGAGAGAGAGAGAGAGAGAGAGAGAGAGAGAGAGAGAGACAGAAGGACGGAACGATGGAGGAATAAAAAGCATCGGGAATATCTCCCTCTCTCTTTCTGTACATATATACTTTGAAGACGGTGGAGCTGTGGGTGGTGGTGGGGTGGGGGTGGGGGGAGGGAAATAATAATATTACGACTTTGGCGTTTGCATATTGACCCTTTGTTGGATTATGCAAATGGCCGCGTGGCCTCTTTAATATCCGATGTATAAACGCGGGAGCAAAAATGTAATGGAGCGTAGCTGCATGGGGTGGGCCGCGCAAGAGGCGCGCGCGCACTTTCTTGTGTTTGATTTACATAACGAGGCAGGGGGAGTGGATGAAAAAATTCGTTGCAAATAGTTTCATGGCGATTTTCCTTCTTTTAGTGGCGAGGTCTAACGTTTGAACTATATTTTTCTCCGAATGGTATTTTAAAAGTTCATCTTTCACCGATGTAGATTGAAAGAGGCTGGAAAGTATATTTAAATATGCAATGTATAGGTGTAATTTTAGTCGGAATAACTGTATAAAAATCCGAATATCACATCTATTCAGCCTCTTGAATTAAATTTTACACGGGTGGAGGATATTAAATACATATATATTCAGTTGCGCGCAAAAAGAGAAAGCCCCTTTTGCCAAACACACGTTCGATGTTAACTAACCATTAAACAGTGCGTAATTTTTACACATTTTCATTTGACTCGTGTGTGCAAAAAAAAAGGAGTGGAAAACACGCTCGCGCGCAACTGCCGCTGAGTACAATGCCACGCGAGTTGTAAAAAGCTAAAAAATTGTGCCCGGGGGTATAGCACTTTGTAATAGTGGGGAGAGAAGGAGGCTACATTCGGTATACGGCGTGCATATGTATTGCACGAGCTCTTCTCTCTCTCTCTCTCTCTCACTCGCGCTTTATTTTCCAGCTTCACAGCCTCTCGTGTATACGACGGCGGCTGCGTAGCTAACTTCCTTTTTGTAAAATATGCAGGGCCTGGGAAAATACAAGTGTTAATTTGCGCGGTGTTAAGTGCAGCGCTCGCGCGTTTTGCGCGCCGTTCTGAATATTAGAAGAGCTAAACGATCGTAGCGTGTTATTGGCCAACGTGAATTACTTTGACGATTGTCCGGGACCTTTGTGTGTGTGTGTGTGTGTGTGTGTGTGTGTGTGTGTGTGTGCGTGTGTGTGCGAATCCTGTGTTTTTGTTTCAATTATCTTTTTTTTTTATTTTCGCCATTTTATTCGCTCCGTTATATAATAATTATTTAGTAATGCATAAAATGCGATGCGCTAAAAATAAAGTCTTTTGATTATGGAATAAGGTTGCGATGCCGTTTTCCATTTATGTCTCTTGAAAATATGTTAGTATATACTTTAACTATCGTACGAAAGTTGTTTTCTACTGAAATACATTGCGAATAATCACGCGCTTTCCAGATTACTTTATTAAATTTTACACTATTACTGAAAATTTGTTTAAATATTGAAATTTTGAGCGACGTTTAACTTTTAAATTTTTAATTAACTTTGCGATAGACTTTAATTGGAGTTCTAACTAATTATTTTTTCACTTGTCTACTTTTTAACTCTACGCTTTCTTCGCCCTTCAATACGAACAAAAAAAGTAATACAATATTTACATGTTTATTACTATTTTGAACAATGCATTGCACATTTTATAATGTGACGCTCATAACTCGCCATCCCCGTATCTTTTAAATGGATTTATTAATGGAAAAGTTAGTGTCGTCTGTAACGGACGTAGTGACCGAAAGGGTTAAGCAAAATCCTCGTCCCGTATATTCAATTTTCCATATGCATGGATACGAGAGAAAGAGAGAGAGAGAGAGAGAGCGCAGAGAACCGGACACGGCACATGTCCGGCAAAAGGGTCGATATATGCATAAAAGTTTGTGCAGAGGACGGAGAAGGAAATGAAGAGTATATAGGATATTCGCCGGTTCACAAAGAAATGCCAATCGGCGGATACTCACCAAAAACATTTTTGGTCTGCTCCTCGGCGGTGAGGGCCGACGCTATCAGGACGGCTCCTATCAGCAAAACTACCTGTTCCATGATGTGTCACGGGTTATCCTAGAACGCTGCCTGCACCCGGCCTTTTGTGACGTATCTTTCATGATAGGCCCGATGGTTTCAGATTCATTTTACTCTGCAACAGTAAAGGATTATACATGGATTTTAATGATTTGTTACAGGCTGTTGGACAAAACGAGAATTTGTAATATTCAGAGGAAAAATATTTGAGTTTTGTTTCGTTTTTTTTTTTTTTTTTTTCAATGCATTTGGATTAATTCATTTAGGTTAACGAGGTACGTATATCGATGTATGGTTTATGCGCCGATGGTTTCGTCGAATTATTTATTTTGTCCAGGCTAGCGAATATAAGGCTGTGGGATATAGGATACGCTGCGTTATTTATGATTGAAAAATGTTTGGCTGGAAACGGAATTGTGCGCTTGACAAGGCTTCGTGATATTTTATTGATTTGTTTCCACAGTGTGTTTAAAGTTTTTTTGCTACAGTTTTTTTACTGATAAGCAGGACAATTGCTAATGCAATAATGGTATAATTATTGGAGTATTTTAAGTACAGCAAAAAAGTAATATAAATATCGTTTTTCCTTTAATTACTTTGCCATTTCACTTCCAATAGTAAATAAAAGCTTTTTTTTCATACTCGATGAATATTGATAAAAATCAATTTGTCGGGCGTGCAATTTAATTAAAAATGAAATCAATTCGAATATAATCCAATTTAAATTGAAAGTATATGATCATATCTCATTTTTTTCTGTTACCACAATTCAGCTGCTATAACGATATGTTCCAGCTAATTTCACTATTAATTTTTCAACTGCTGTGGTTTGAAAAAAAATAATCTTGGTGATGGAAAACGAGTAGGTATAGCGTAAGCTTCGCGTATAAACCCAGAAACAAGGGGCTGAAAATTTAATCGAACGGCGCAAAGTCCAAGATTAAATTCAACTTGTCGGGATACATACACCGTGTATGCATGGGAAGCGCTGAACTGACGCGTGGCTCGTTGAAGAGGTCGCAGCAGTTGGCCGCACGACTATACCAACACTAATAGTTGAATGAACTATTCTAGAATGTTTGCTTGGCAAAATTGAAACATTTACCGTGGAAATATTTTCAAAGCATGGGAGGTACCTCAGCGGTCTAATGTTTTGTTAAATAGACGATCGGAGATTATGATGTCTCAATCCTTATAGAATGATAATAATGACAATAATTATGGTATTTTCTTTTAAAATTAAATTGTATGTAAGGGCGAAGGAACTTAATTACAAAAGATGTGCCCTGAGGAAAAAGGTACAAAACATGTTTAAGCAAATGTTAAGTTAAAGTAAGAAAAATACTCCCGAAAGCACGAATTTCATAAATTTTAAGGTTTTCCGCTTGTGTAAGCATGTGAAAAATTCCATTTGAGAACATGTTCCTTACTCGTGCCGCTTTTCTATTCCATATTTATTTATTATATAAAAAAGTAATATCTACTGAATTTAGTATCTGCATCTAATGTGATCACTATAATTCATAGAAATACATTAATACAATTTTTATAATTTAATCAGTTTTGCGCATTAACTTTGCACTGCATGTACCAAGAGAGAGAGAGAGAGAGAGAGAGTCTCGCGCTCTCATCCTTATTATGTAGACTTTCTGTAAAAGTCTTATTTGCACTTGAGTAGAAGTTATGTTCCTTGATGCAAGTGTCAGGAGTATGATTTTCGTCAAGTATGTAGAAAAGTGTAATAGAATAGCTCCTGTCGCTAATTGTTCTGTGCTTATTTCATATTATTACGCTAAATTGTATAATTGTTAAAAATGGTGCTTTTAGGTGGCTGTATAAAGTTCTCGAGAATGCATTGTTACATGTAGATTACGTGTTTCAAGTCTTTTTCTAATATAAAATTTGAACCAAGCATTATTTTTGTAATCTTAAATTATTTCAATAACTTATAATATAGGTACTTTTTTCTCACAAAAGTGTTCCATTTCTATATTTGAAATTACAACCGAAGACGAGCGATATTCCATTCGTTTTCTTTTGAAGGATATCAGCTTCATAGCTTTTAGCGATGCGAAAAAAAGGGGACTCGCGCCGAGCCGACGGTCTATTAAGTATTCACAAACAGAACCCGATAATTCATAATTGATATAGCGCGGATCCTCTGTTGATCCGCGGAAGGATCAAGCAGCCCCCCGCAATTACCGTCTGCAAAACTCCTTATCTCAAGCCTCCCAGCGGCGGCGGCGTTTCTAAATGGTAGTAATTAAAAATGCTTTCTAATGAATAGAAGATTAAGTGAATTGCCTGCCGAGACCAAGAAAAGTCTGCTCAACATCTCAATAATTTACTGTATTAAAAGTCATATCAATGTTTGCCTCTGCTTTATACCCTGGCAATATTTTATGCTGCCATTAATAATTTTTCTGTTCCCAAAATTATAATTGCAAATCTTCAAATTGTTAGGAGAATTTAGGCTGGGAAAAGGACGTGTTCAGGCACATCTAAACTGTTTTTTTATCATTTTATAATTATTATCTTAATTTTTTTTAAAAGGATATTATTTCTTATATTAAGGGACTTGTAGTTTTCATAAAAAAAACTCGATAACCATTTCAGAATTGAATTGCATAGTATAGAGTATAAATAAATTTATCATTTTCAAAGTGATACTTCAAATCTATTTATATTATGAATTAATAAAAGGAAAATTGTATTTTCCTCAACTAGTATATTTGTTAGAAATTTATCTTGCCATAATATAGAAATTATTTTGATGTCAAGAATTAATTATTTTTAATGACACAATTAATCAACACGTGACAAATATTACATTTAAATCTTGATAAGAGCAAATGATTATTTATGACATTATTATCAGAATTCATATAATAATTATTTGTCGTTTCCAAGTTTTGCGATATTCTGCAGATTATTATTTCTGGTTTTACAAGTACCAACAGAAGTCTGAAATAATTCTTGATTTCCCATACATGAATCTAAAAGTGACATGAGCTTTCGCCCGAGCAAAATGACTGTATCTTATTCAACAATATAAGAATGAACCGCCGACAAGGAAAAAATATTTTCCGGTAGCTTCATCAGCGGCAGCCGCCCATAAATCTTAGAAGGACCTTCGCGTGGTTCACATTGAAAATTCAAATCCCCAAAAACGAGGCGGCAGCTGTTTAGGGTCTCTCTCTCTCTCTCTCGTCCCTTATCCCTCCCGCCCACGTCCTCCTCCCGAAATCCCTTAACGCGAACTCTCCCGAATCCCGCTAAAAACAAGCTTTTCCTCCGGGCCTCTCGACTCTCTCCCTTTTCCCAGCTGTTTTGGGGCCATTATCCATGCAAATTCGGTGCTGCTGGTCCATCTGCAGATAACGTCCGCTCTACCAGGGGCTACTCTCCCCCTCTCTCTCACTCTGCTAGGAGGTGATCTTTCTTCTTTTTTTTTCACGGCACAAATAATTCAATGAATATGGAGATGCGCAGTGAATTATAAAATGTATCGAATTTCATCGTAAGTGCAGGACTACGCTGAATAATGAGATTATGAAAACGTTTGGTGCGTAATAATTATGAGGTTTAATTATAATGTAGGTAATTTGAGCGATTTCATAATTATACTTGAAGCAAATTTCGTTCGTTTTATATTTTTTGAGTACATCTTGATGGTAGCTTACGAGTTTCGAGTGCACGCCCGATAAAATAAACACTTTTAATTATTGATTGGTTATTGAAGCGCTTTATTCATTAATTAAAAGACAATAAGAAGGATGAAAATTTTGCATTTAATTATATCAGGCGATATTTTGTTATTATTCAAATTTTGTTTATACTCGATTATTTCTTTTTTTAATTGAAATAACTAATTTTTATTTTATGCACTGTATTTGTAAGCTGCTGGAATAAACCTTTTCAGCTTTATTAACCGAGTATACCCATTCTTTTTTTATTAATTAAATGACAATGAAAGCAAGTGGGTGTTGTTTTTGGTTATTCGGCTGCCACTTTATTGTGATTTGAATTTTGTTTATACTCAGCAGTCTTTATTTAAAATAACTGATTTTTATGCTTTATGCGCTGTATCCATTGGTTATTTCATCAAAAAGAATCATATGTAAAGAACGAAAAAGCTTAATTAATTAAACGTTACCCATTTTATTTTTGCATGATTGACCCAATTGTATTAAGCATAGTGTTTGTTTTTCATCGCGCATCACCAAGTCAAACATTCATTTTACTCAGAAAATATCGACTTATTTATGAGAATGAGCATAAAAAACTGTAATTTTTCGAATTAGCCAAATGTATAACAGTCTTAACGAAGACCAAATTATCTTCGTTCGCATATTTCGCTGAAATATTAAACGTCGGCCAGTGAAACCGCGCTCTAAGCAAAACAAATACAATCAATGAAATATTCGTTCGGCTATGAACCGACTGTATATACCACATATATATATACACAAACATATATATATATTCTGCACCAGCCAGCTTATAGTCAGATTTAATCGATTCAACTAATTCGCCGGTCGACGCTCGCGCCTCGCATTTAATTTTCATTCGAGTTAAAATATGTGTATATCAATTAGCGAGCCGGGGCCATCGTCGATCTTGGCGAAATCCCCTCTCGGCAAATGGCAAAAACAAAGTCACTCTCGAGCTGCCCTGGCCTCGGCTGCTTTTGAGCTATTACCCATGCAAATTCGGCTCCCTCTACCACCTAGGATAAAGCGCTGACTCCTACCCATGTACGTATATATATATATAGCAGAGTCAGCGCGGCTTAGCGGACTTGTGTGGCTTCTCTCGCTGCTGCTGCAGCTATACTCTCTCACTTTCTCTCTCTCTCTCTCTCTCTCTCTCTCTCTCTCTCTCTCTCTGTTGTTCTCGCGTTTCTTGCTGGCCTCTGCACCGGTCTGTACGCGCCGCACGTGTTGTTGCGTGGCTTTTGCCATTGTTTAATTTGCCTCCTGTCTTCTTTTAATTGTGGTCTTTCTTTTTAAGGGAGTTGATTTTCATTGTTTTTCAAGTACCGGAGGGTATAAAAAAGTTTATTTATTTTATTTATTTATTCCAGAGTAACAGTACATTACATTACAGAGTAATCACAAAGTAATCCGACAGAGGAAAACGAGTTTCCTGTTCGCCAGTCTGGTGAAATGAGCCAAATATGGCCAGACCCTCTCAACCATACTTGTTCATCTTAAAACTACCTTAAAACTAATATAAACATTTATTCAATGTGACAGTACATAAAATTTTTTTAATACAATAATACTTATTTTAATAACGTCGGTATAATTTCAGTTTAGTTTTATAGACTTAAATCACCTGTTAACTCTAACAGGATCAAGTCTTAACTTAATATTTATTATCGAAATATAAAACCCATTTTATTTAACTTTACCCATTTTATAATCTATATCTTTGAGATCATTCTTTTTGTTTTTTTACCTATTACATACATATATTTTCACTAATCCATTCTTTTAATTTTTTATGAGAAGCTTTCTTACTTATATCTAGTTCTTTAAGTTCATTTGGCAACATATTAAATATTTTTATTGCTTTAATTTTGTTATTTTTATTTCTTACAGTTTTGTATGTTCTTGGAAGCTGTATTAGTTTACGTCTCGTAGTGCTGTTCGAGTTTATGTATATATCCTTTAAATCATTATAATTATACTTGAGACTTTCGAGTGCAAACATTTGTGTAAGATTCAATGGTTTCTTTTGTAGAAAAGAGTTTTTATTTATTAGTTATGTAGTAGTTGCAAAATGCTTTTATATGCACCTCCCCACGCGGTATTGCCATAACTTATATTACTATGAAAAAATGTATAGTAGATGATTATTAGTGTATCTGTTGTCATAAATTTCGATAATTTATGGAAAACAAAAAGTATATATCTTGTTCTATTAATGGTATACCCAATATGCTCATTCCATCTGAGGTTAAAATAAAAAGTGATCCCTAAATATTTACATTTATCTACTCTTTTTATCTTTTCTTTATTTATAGTTATGTTTAATTCCTTTGGAACACTGTCACAGTAATTTCAAAAGACAACATATTCAGTTTTTTTAATATTTAGCGTTAATTTGTTCAATGCAAGCCATATTGCCACCTTTTCAAGATATTTATTCATTGTTGATTCTACATTTTTCCAATCCTTACCTATTGAAAAAATTGCGATATCATCTGCATAGGATACTATATTTTCAGGTATACTTATCAGTAGATCATTTACGTGCAGTATAAAAAGTAAAGGACCCAAGATTCTAAAAAGTAGAGGACCCAAGACCTTGTGGTACACTCGTGTCTATGTTTTTGAAATCGCTATTATCTTGTCCTATTCTGACCTTTTGTCTTCTATCATTTCCTCTTATACCGAATGCGTATAACTTGTCCAGCAGTATTTTATGATTGACAGTGTCAAAAGCTTTTGCTAAATCAATGAAAGTTATCGCTATCGGAGTACTTTTGTCTAAATTCTCATATGTTTTATTTGTAACATAATTTAGCGCGTCTTTCGTCCCTTTATTTTTGGTAAAGCCAAATTGTTTTGAACTCAGTATTTTATTTTTTGTTATGAAATCTGATATTTTACTTTAAATGATTTTTTTTTTAAATTTTGGCACTATTGGATATTAAAGATATCGGCCTATAGTTTTGGATTATTTGATTACTACCAGATTTAAAAATAGGAATCACTTCAGCAAGATTTAGTGCATCTGGCCAAATTGATTTATCTTTGCAATTATTAAATATATTAACTAACGTATCACTTATTAGACTAGATATTATCTTAGTAGATTTGGCACTTATCTTATCAATACCACCATTTTTGTTTTTTAAATTCTCAATTATCTTCAAAACTTCCGCTTTGCTTGTTGGTTTTAGAAAGATTGAATTTGCATTCATTTGAGGTAAGTTTATTGTTTTGTTTTTAGGAGTTTTTATATTTTTACTCATTTCTTTTCCCCTTATGCAATAGTGAGAATTCATCATGTCTACAATTTTCTTTTTGTCTCTGATTATTTCATTGCTAAAAGTTTTGATTTCACTTACATTACTGTTACCATTGTCATTAGATCTATTCTTACCTATCTTAGAGTTAATTATTGTCCATAATTTACTAGAATTTTCCATATTTATTTCAATATTTTTTTTTCGTGATTGATTTTAGTGTCTTTTATTATTTTGTTCAATATTTGGACGTAATTTTTATATTTGTTTTTTAAATTTTCATTGAATGGATCTAATTTTAGCTGTTTGTATAATGATTCTTTTTTTTCACATGATTTTATAATTGCTTTCGTAATCCAAGTTTTTCGTGGTAAATATTTACTTTTTGTACTTTTATTGGTCATTATGATTTCAGATTTTTTAAGACAATTTTGAATTTCTTGAGTTATTAAGTTTATTGCTTCATTTGGATCATATTTCTCATACTGCGACCAATTGATTCTACTTGCTATGTTTGCTAGTTTTTTGTAATTATACATTTCTTTCTCATTTTTTTCTTTATCTATTTTTTTTAGTGATCTTTTAACATCAACAAAAAGTGGAAAGTGGTCTGGCATTGGTATATTTAATTTAAAAGTTTTCGCACTAATTTTTTCACTTGTTTTAATAAAAATATTATCAATACATGTTCCACTTTCGTTATTCACATCATAAGGTCTAGCAGTGCTTGTGAATCCCGGAAGGAATCCATATTCTATGAAATTATTTAAAAATTCAAGTTTAAAAACAGGCTTTTAATAAAAAACGTAAATACAAAGTCTGTGTAAAACCTATTCTGTGGAATGCGAAATTTATTTAGTACCGTTAACATAATTTTTTATTCTATGAAAATTAGTAATACCTTTCAGATTTAAGGAGCGGATCTTCTAAAATGTAAAATTATAATAGTGGAATTACTAGAAATATACTGCCAACAAACGAAAACTATTTTTATTATTTCTAACAAATGATATCAGCTGCAAAAGTCTATTTATTTAGGAGACATTGTTAAATTAAAACTCTATTGCTCTTGTAATTTGTATTAAAGATCGCGTAAAAGTTAAAGTTGTTTAAAGTCGTTAAAAAAAAGGAGCTCCAAGCATTGCATGTACACCTGAATAAACTGCATTTTATACCAAAGTCGCTCGCCTGTAAGTGTAAAAAACTGTTATTCCGATAAAGTTCTCGAGCACTTTTCAAGTGAGCTCCAATCACAACAAAAAGTTCTTAAGTAGTTGATGCATTTGAAGTGCAACGGTTTGCAATAAGTAGATTCCGCGGGAAATCTCTTGGCGTTCTTCTGAAAAGCACAGCTTTATTTACGAGTAGACTCTGCCATAAAATACTATATGAATGAAAGGTACTTTTTAAGTATTTTATTATATTTATAAAGACCGAGATTTTTTCCTCGTATCGAATAAACCGGGAGGCTATTTGAAAGTTATTAAGCGCGGGGTCACAGTAATTTTTGATATGTCAAATGGGAGAATTTCAAAATCTCTTATTTGCAAGTTTCACTTTGATATTTGTTCAAAGTACACACTGCGCCGTACTTTTCTGTAAAGTAAATTTAAGAATTGAGTTGATGCTTTGGGGTCTCGCAATTTTATAGTTTTTTTTTCTATCGGAAGATCTTTTAAAAGAGCTTTCAATCAGAGTATTCGAAGGAAAGCTGTTTTTTAAGAAATTCATGGAATTTTAAGTCGCAATGCTACAATAAATCTTAACTAGTATGCTTTACCATTAAAGGCAGTTTATATTAAAACACGATTGAGATGAACTTTTTATTTGTTCAACAGACTTTGAATATATACGGACTCGGTGGAAATTTCTAGCTTTATATAAAAATATAACTTATTACCCGCAGTTTGACTTTACAGAGCCTGGTGACCTGGTTCCTTCCAACACAATACGTTACTCTGACATGTACTTTACAGCCACTATTTTATAAAAGTACGTGTCTACGGAGCCTGAGTAAATTTTGAAAAACTAGCAAAATTTTTATCGACTTTGGGATATTATGGAACTTTGAAAGACCCCACGAAATTTATTTAAATTTTGATGTAAACTTTCTCGGTCGTTTTAGAAACGCTAGATAATTTGGAATCAATTAGGTCATGACACCCGTCGAGCTTCAAATTAAAGTACTCAACGTCTATCTTAATTCTAGCTGTCAAATCAATCATTTAGTTAGGAAATCGATGATATAAATAGGTGCTCGATTACTTATATACTTATTAATTATTAAAAGGCGTCATTGAGTTCATTCGCAATTCGCAATCATTACGAAAGCATGTTTGCAGCGTCCCGCGGTTCAAACTCAAGTAGGTAAAGGCACGTGTCCTGTCAGACCCGCGACCATACCCCGCATCAAAAAGGTCGAATCGCACAAGACCAAAACGTCGAAGCCAAGCGAATACGAATACGGTATCTCTTCAAAATCCACCTCTCTCGGAAGAGCGGAAAAATCATACCGCGCGCGCGGACGACACGACAAAAGCGCAACAGCCTTCGCTTTCCGTCTCTCTCTTATACCATTCCGTCCCTCCCCCTCCACTGTAATACTCCATATATCCCCTATCTCTGAGCTTCCTAAGGACGCGTAACGGCGCCGGCATCAGAATCGAATCGGGCCGGCCATTGCGTCGGGACACACTCGCTCTCGCTGTTGCAGCTCGTAAAACGACCGCTCGCCTTTACCCTTTCCCTCGCTACACAGACCAGAGACACACGCAAACCCGTCGGACGCGCGCGTCGTTAAATAATGTGACCAGAGGTCGATTATATATAGGACGTGCAGTCTGCTGTGTCTGTGAGTCTGTGTTATATATAGAGGCGAAAGGCAGACGGCGTCGATTGCCGATAACGAGACGAATTTCCGGGAACTACGTCGTGTGTCTGTACACACACACACTTGCGCGCACTCACACACACACATATATATATAGGAATAGCCCCCTCTCAAAGTTTACGTATGCGCCTCTCGTTTCGGGGCCTCGGATTTCGCGAACTCAAGCCAAGCGGGTGGAAAGGGGGGTCTTCGACTCGAGTTTATTATATGCGCGTATATAGGATCTATCCGTGTGTATACCTATACATGTGTACGTGTCGGAAGGAAAAGTACATGCTGGGGCGCGCCCGTGCGAGAGAGAGAGTGAGAGAGAGAGACTATAAAAGGCTTTTACGCTTAACGCTTTATGCATAGGCGAGTGTATTTATGTGCGTGTAGTCGAGGATTAAGGAGAGAGAGAGAGAGAGAGGGGGGGGATAAGAGGTGCAGTGAACTGTGCCTAGATAGCAATAAGAGAGGGAGAAAGAGATTTTGGTCATTTAACTCGGTCATTTAACTCTGTGCCGCGGCCATTGCGCGAGAATTCATTAAATTAAAAGAAAGGGTAGTTGTATAAATATATATAGGTATGCGAGGAGATCGAGCGAGGAAGCCGAGAGAGAGAGAGAAAAGCCGAGGGAATGGAAAATTTTTCAAAGCTCGAGCGAGCGTGGAAAATAATGCACGGAATGCGCGCCGATGTACACTTTATATAGCGCGCGGCCCCGACAAAGTGATACCGAAAGTGGAAGTGAAAAGCTGGAAAATTTAACGAGATTGAGGAAAGAGAGCGAGAGAGACGAGCGACCGAGGCGAGCGGAATAACGACAGTTTTATATATAGTATATATGCCGACGAGCTGCGACGATGAGACATTGTTAATGAGTTGGAAAGCGAAATATTGATATTTCTTTTGCTTGTTTATTTTTTTTGCAAGAGGATCATGAGGATCGGTATATATGATCGGTGCGTTGTGCTATGACAGTAAACTAATAATTTGTATCTTGTTACAACGTTTGTCAAGTTGTTGTTTGCGCCAACGTCGCAGATCTATTGAATAAAATATGGTACAATTATTTTCCAACAAAATAATGTTTTCTCGATAATGAAAACCTTTCCATACGACAATTGTCTTTTTACCGAGCCTCAATTACTGCGCAGTATTGCGGAAATTATATTTATGGCATTCATTAATATCGTCAATATTTAGTAATCTATCCCGTTCGGTATAGATTCTCAATACTTCCTCCGATTATACTTTTATACCCAACAGTCCTGACATATAAGCCAAGTGGCTTGCACTTACCGAAAGTGCACTGTAAACACAAACGCTCAGCGGGCGCTGTATAGTTACTCAATCATAAATTATTAATAATCTCGACGGCCGTCGACCAGCCACTTTACAGCATCTACTCGACAAAGATATCCGATAGACCGCGACTTATCGATCGATTAAATCAGCATTTATAGCCATCATTTCTCGAAATACTTAAACGACAAAAGAAAATATAGAGCAACGGAATTATCCCGAGTTTCTGAAAGTAAGGCGACGGAACAATAAAGACACGCGCGGGGAAGAAAAATTAAGAGAGAGAGAGAGAGAAGGAGTTGGTTGGGAAATATCGAGGTCAGAAATCGCTCGAGAGAGAGAGAGAGAGAGAGAACTGCTGCACTTGCACTTGCGCGCGCGCCAAGGCATTTCCGCTCTATTGTGCCAGTCAAGTGCCCGGGAGCTGCGGAGCAGGCTCTCTCGCACAGGACGGTTTAATGAGATTTTATATGAAAACCAGAGCTTCTCAACCCTCCCGCGCTCTCTCTCTCTCTCTCTTTCTCTCTCTCTCTTTCTGTCTTTTCACACCGTGTGTGTGTGTTCCATTCGGTTCTATCATTAAGGCTTCGCCTCAATAGAGCTGCAGCCAGCGTCGCATGTAGGGCCATAGGGTAGACAGCCAGAGGCCTTTACTTCCTTTTCTCTCTCTCTCTCTCTCTCTCGCGGCCTCTTTCTTTCTTATGTATATATATACGGATGAAAAGTCCTTGAAGCGGCTCCGCGCTGCCAACGAGTAATTGAAAATTACTGTATCGTTAATATTTCTGACGGACTGCACGAGCCGCGCTTGCGGTATACGTACGCCCCCCTTTTCACTCGAGACGAGAGCGAGAGGAAGAACGCGAAGGAGAAAATTAATATGTTGGAGCGCGAGCTCTGCTGGATTCTATATATATATATATATATATACATATATATGTAGCTTGAGAAATGGGTATTCAGCGAGTGAAACATGGATGAATTTAAGATGTGAAAGCTCGCGGCGTTGGGTTATTATATCGAGCGAAAGACTCTGTAAGAGTCGCACAAATTGATGCGAGATTCAAATTGCGTTTATTATTTGATATCAAACGATCTTCTATTGTGACACGTCGCTGAGACTATTGAGAAATACATTTTTTCGATGCACCATATCGCTTTTTTGCCGTCAGATATCTGTCCCTCCCCCCTTGACAAAAAAAAACATAGCTTTTACAGAATATGGCATTGCCCCGAGCGCGGGATTTACATAGAAAGAGTAAAAAATACGTTATATTTGTTGAAAAAGCGCATACACATGGCATGGCGTATCTGTTTACAGTATATCTCATTCAAAGGCCAGATATGAAAGTATATATATATATGCTTTTGTGTATATTTATATACACAGACATCGATATACTCTTTGAAATTTTCAAATTTTTCACTAATAAAGACTGAAATGAACGAGAGTCCTACCTGAATAAAATATTTTATTTCATTTGTTTAGAAAATGCACAAATACCTATTATTTATTTCTCCGTATACGCGTATTTCATTTCCCGTAAAACTTTGTTGCGGAACCATTGTAAATTATACGCATTTATCGCGTGGAAACAAAAAAAAACTGCTAGAGAAATTGATAAATGCATTTTTAAAGCTGACAATTTGTTCGTACCTCGCACAAACCAATAAAGAAGATTTACAAATGATTTTTGTTTCGCTTCCCAAAAACGAAATAAAAAAAAAAAAAAAAACGAGACATCGGAAAAAAATGTTTATCCCGTGATGTATATCTAAAGTACGTGCCGAAAAGTGTACTGCTCGCATACGCGACACGTTTCGTAAATTTATGTGGGAGTTTCCCTCACTGTATGTATACCAGGTATCGGTATCAGTCAAGGTACACACACACACACATATATATAT
>UELU01138839.1:0-24247 GCA_900490025.1 Megastigmus dorsalis
CCGTAAAGCAAGTGAAAGAACATCCTGTTCCACAAAACTAAACGAGCGCAAAGTAAACAGAAGACAAATCAAGTAGCGTAGAGAGAAAAGAAAGTCCCCTAGGGTTCGGACTTGTCCTCCTCGACGAGTTGCTGGGTGTCTTTGCCGGAGTCTACATTCGACGGGTCGAGTTCGCGCCTCTTGTGGTGCAGCTGTGGCGCTTCCTTCTGCTGAACGCTCGAGGGCTTCATCTCAGCGGGCACTTCGTAGATGCTGCTGCTGTTGTTGGGGCCGCTGGTTCCGTTGGTTGTCGTGTTGGTGCCGGGCCCTGTTGTTTCCATGTTTACCGCGTCGTACATGGGATTGCTGAAGTCGCGGTTCTTGTTGCTCACCTCGCCGAGGTTGTATTCAACGTCCAATGGCTCCTGTTTATTGGAAGTAAAGAAAATTTTAGGTTTCTCTTTCATGTAGTCATTGAAAATGATAAATTATCAACGAATAATTGATTGTAACGAAAATAAACTGTTTGTACCATTCGCTCTTGTGTAGTTCCACCAAATTCAACGTTACTGCCTTGTCGGAATGAAACGCTCTGAGCACCAGTTAAGCCACCAAGGCCGGGCTTGCCACTGAAAAAAAAAAAAAAAAAAATCAATTAGGATGGATCAGGAAGTGTAATTTCGACCAATCGTATGTTTCACTGTTTGAATGTGCATAAGTTTGCAAACAGTTGGAATTGACAAATATTAAATTGCTAGTAAAAGAAGAAATTGCTAAAGAAAGATACGATAACAGCGTCAATGATAGAAGCAATGGGAGAATTAATGACACTTACAACGGCCGTTTCTTGAGTACCATAAAGACGGCCGCAGCAGCCAACAGAACGAGGATCGCGACGACGATAGGCACGACAATCGAGGCGGTCGAGCTGCTTGACCTCGAGGAAGCAAGACCGAGCTCGCAGGTGTCGCCGTGAAAGTCGCTCGTGCAGACGCACAGCAGCTTGCCCGAGTCGTCCTCCTTACAGAATCCACCGTTGCGACAGTTGCAGATCTGCGGAACAGAATATATCATCAGTATGAACGAATTCTCCGTGTCAATAAAAGCCAATAAAAGCCAATAAAAGCCAATAAAAGCCAATAAAAGCCAATAAAAGCCAATAAGTCAATAAAATCCCACAGAAGCCAATAAAAGTAAAGTGGTACCTTTGGTGGCGGCAGTTCCCTCTCGATGGGCGAGCTGCAGACGATGTCGTTGAGAAGGATGGGGTTAGCGGACTGCTCGCCGTCGGGACAGAGACAGCGATGTCCGCGTGGCACCGCGACGCAGAGGTGCGAGCAGTCGACCGAGTGGCAGGGGTCGCGCAGCGTCGTGTTGTAGCGCAGCTGGTGGTAGACGCGCACGCCACCGGGACTGCCGAGGTCGCGCACCAGCGTCTGCGCCACGCCCCTGCCGAACTTGTCTTGGCGCACGAGCTCGTTGGCCCGCGTCGTCCAGTATACATTGCTCTCGAACACGTCCAGCGAAACCTGCACACACTCAGAAGGCAGATTAGAAACGAGTCGAGTCCTAGACTTTGTCGCCCGCGGGCAGTTATTTGCTTAGTTATTTGCTTAGTTATTTGCTGCAAAAAAGCAAGTACTAACCGGATGCCTGAGACCGTCCCCACTAATGATGAGCTTTCTGTTGCTGCCGTCCTTCTGGATGGACTCGATAGTGTTGAGCTTGATATCGGCCCAGTAGAGGGTGTGCTCCATGGCGTGGTCGAGGGCGAGGGCCGAGGGCTTGCCGAGGCGCGTCTGCACTATGGCCTTGCGCTTGCTGCCGTCCAGCCAGGCGAACTCAATCTTGGGCTGGCTGCCGCCGTCCGCCCAGTAGACGCGTCCCAGTTGCGGATCCACCACCACCGAGGTCGGCTGCTCCAGGTACTGCGAGACGAGGCTGCGCTTGTAACGGCCGTCCGCCTTGGCCACCATCAAGCGGCCGCCGCTACGAGGCGGATTCTCGTCGACTTCCGTCCAGTACAGATTGCTCGATACCCAGTCCACCGACAGACTCGTTGGTATCGAGTTTGCTGCAAGGAGATCAATGCTCGAGATACGTTCTACCGAATCGAATGGCCATTGGCTAGATAGAGTGATAGGCCTCTGGGCCTAGGCTAGATCCTTACCATTGGTATTAAGGTCTTGGGCGAATCCAATCTGAACCTCCTTGCCATTGACCATGGCAGAGCGTTTGATGGTCGCATCGTGGCCGTCGATCCAGTAAACGAACTCGTTCTTGGGATCGAAGTCGATCGCGTTCACTCGATTCTCATTAACCATCACATCCACCTCCTCGTTCCTGTACACACTGAGAGCTCTGATCTCCTGGCCGCTTCCAAAGACAATCATGACCTGAAACGTTTTATGGGGCCAATTAGAATCTCGCAAGCCGCGAAAGCGCTGGCTGGGCGGAGAAAGCCGGAAGAAAGGGAAGGAGGCAATAAGACCAAAGTAGGAACCTTATCATCCTCGGCTTTGCAGACGCCGCTAAGGTTGTCCGAGAGGTGGAAGCCCTCGCGACAGGAGCAAGCGTACGAGCCGTTGAGGTTGGTGCATAGCTGTGAGCAGAAGTGCTGACTCTTCAAGCACTCGTTGATGTCCTCGCAGTGCTTGTGATTGTCCTCCGAGATTATGTAACCGGGGTAGCAGGCGCATATGTAGCCGCGAGGCGTCGCGTCAGCCGAGAGCGCGCCCGAGTCTGTCACGTTCTGGCAGTAGTGCGAGCAGCCGCCCTTGTTCGCCTCGTTGCACACCTTGTTGTGATCTGCGGATGGGCAGCCGATGGTTAGTTATACGTGGCTCTGCTTATCCGCAAGTACCGAGAGCGATTCGAGAGGCAGGATTAGAGGCTGATTTGAGAGGAAAAGCTACTCACGGCATCCCAGCTCGTCGGAGAAGTCGCCGCAGTCATTGGCAAAGTCGCAGATCTTGAGACGATCTATGCAGTTCTTATTGGAGCACTGGTACTCGACGATCGGATTGCAGGGTATGATTTTCCGGGAACACAGTGTCATGTTGTTCTCGTCGCTGCCGTCGCCGCAATTGTCTACGCCGTCGCATAGCTGATACTTGGCGATGCAGCGATGATTGGCGCACTGGAATCGTCTCGTCGTGTCGCAGCTGAATGTCGCTGTAAGTCCAAGCAGAACGATTTCATTTTTTGCTTCACTTTATTGAGATCGAAAGATACGATTAAATTTTAAGCTCTAATTTAATTTAGTATCCATTATCCGAAGCTAAACTACCAATAGAAAAATTGCGTGATATTTAAAAAAAAAATCAAGATAAGTATCTTTTCTTTTTTTCGTTCGAATCAAAATTCATATATCGATACAGCAGATTGAAAATCAGACCGACGAAGGGGGATTGTAACTTCATCCATGTTAAAGTGTATCTATTATATATATATTGTTATAGCAAATTAAAAAAACTTTAAGCAACTATAGATTTTAAAATTATTACTTTTAAGAAAAATAAAAAAATACGTCCAAATTATTTCTTTATACTATTATACCTATTGTAGATAAAGAAAAAAGAATTAATTATTACACCACTCTAACTGGTGGATAAGTTGTTTTTTTAGTGCTTGGGACGTTTTTCGTCCGAGCGAAGCGAATATACTATTTTCTATGACACGCAACTTATGTATATATATTGCGTTTCCAAATGTCATCAAAAGTCTATAGTTTGAAACTTGGGGTATAACGGGAATGAATTTTGGACTTTGCACAATTCTGAAAATTGTTAGGAAACATTCACTATGATACTCACCGCACATAGTGGGATTCTCATCGGAACCATCGCCGCAGTCGTCGCTACCGTCGCAGCGATCGGACAGCGAGACGCAGAGGTTGTTTTCGCATTGGAACTGTGTCTGCGGGCAGAACCGTCCGCCCGGATATTTGGGCATGCAGTCCACCTCGTCGCTCATATCTTGACAGTCACGCGCCCCGTCGCAGCGCAGCGCAGATGGTATGCAGTGGCCGCTGGCGCACTGGAACGTGTCGTTCTGAAACATTAAAAGTATCTGTATCTTGTAAGTAGTTCAGTGGAAAAATTACAGTATTATTGTTATGTTCCTAAATAATGTGATTGGATATATTTTCATTACAAAATTATGAAATATATTCGAAACTTCACTGCATCGTCCTCAATGAATGCTTTTCCCTTACTAATAAATGCTGCGAGACTCTGGCAAAGCCTATATAAGTTTCGACCAAATACTGTCTTTATCCTCCTAAATTGAAACATTAGTAGCAATTTATCCGTCTCGGCAGAGTTGAGCCGAGTTGCGCAGAGACTTTGACATGTGAATTTATCTGGTTGAAAATAAATGTTATCCAGGGTTTGTCAGATTCAACCTATAGATATATGTGACAAAACTCAACAAGTTTATAGATATAGGGTCTTTTGCCCCTTCATTTCCTCCAGTCGACTTTTCTGATCGCCGCAAAAGCAGGAGGAGTGTGTAGGAGATGGTGCGTACCTTGCACTTGAATTCGTGGCAGTTGACCTCGTCGCTACGATCGCCGCAGTCGTCTTCGTTGTCGCAGCGCCACCTCGAGGCTATGCACTTGCCGTTGGAGCACTTGAACTCGCTCTCGGTGCAGTCGCGATAATTTCCGGCGCAGGTAGTCTTGGATTCATCGCTGCCGTCGCCACAATCGTCGGCGAAGTCGCAGAGCCACTGCTTGGGCACGCAGCGATTGTTGGAACAGCGGAACTCGGTGCTGGGGTCGCAGGTCGGGCAGCTCTCGGGCCGCTCGTCCGAGCCGTCGCGGCAGTCGTCCTTGCCGTCGCAGAAGAGCCACTTGGGTATGCAGCGGTAGTTGGCGTGACCGGGGCACCGCTGCCAGCCGGTCGTGCAGTTACGCTGACGGCACATGAAGGCCGGCTCGTCGCTGTCGTCGCCGCAGTCGTTGTCGAAGTCGCACATCCACAGCTTCGGTATGCACTTGCCGTTTTTACAGCTGAACTCTGTCTCTGGGTCGCAAGGCCGGTTGTCTGCTCCGAGAGGGACAAGAAGGAGAATTGAGGATCTGCTTCGTATACCCGCGTTTAACTTCAATTGTACAGACACGAGCTTTTGGCGCACGTCCTTTATAGCTTTTGGCTTCTGCTCTTTATATACTTACGGCAGATAGCTGGATCCTCGTCGCTGCCATCCTTGCAGTCAGCGTCATTGTCGCACTTCCACGAGTCGTGAATGCATCGGCCCGTGCTCTTGCACTTGAACTCGAGCTCGGGACACTCGAGGGAGCAGTTGGCCTCGTCGCTCTTGTCGCCGCAGTCGTCTGTGCCGTCGCACACGGTGATGGTGGGTACGCAGTTCTTGTTGGCGCACTGGAACACACCCGGCCGACAGACTCGCGTCGTCGAGCAGCTCATCAGCTCGTCCGAGCCGTCCTTGCAATCCTTCTCGCCGTCACATCTGAAATACATTTCGCGTGTTTGGTGAAAAATCTGCAGTTGTATAATGACATTGTAGAGCATTGGTTCTTTATGTTTAATATTAAATACGCTCTTTCAATTAATTATTTTCCATCTGGCACTCATCCACTTATCGATGTAAAGTCATACACACTTTGAGAATACAACTGACAAAAGTATGTTTAACAAGGACAGAGAGAGAGAGAGAGAGACGCGAAACCATCGGTGAAAAGTCAACTCACTTCCAGAACCAAGGTATGCACTTCTCGTCGGGAGGACCGCAGCGATGCTGGCCGGTGGTGCAGTTAGCGATGCAGGCCTTGCCGTCGGTGCCGAGGATGAACTGATTGGGACAGGCGCATCTGTAGGAAGTGACGCCGGGTTGTCCGTAGCCCTCGAGTAGATAAGAGCTGGCCGGCGGGGCGATGAGGCAGAGATGGGAGCATCCGCCGTTGTTGGTTGCGCAGGGATTGTTGTAGGGCAGCTGCCTGAGTGGGTGGTAGGCATGAATGTCGTATGGCCGATGGGTAGTATTCCTGAGCACCGTAAGGTTAGCGCCCGAGAACTTGTCCGCGCGACTGATGGTCTTGAGGTTCCAGTCGGTCCAGTAGATATGGTCGTCGAACACCGTGATAGCGAAAACGTGGGGCACTGCAGCGCCCGAAAGGACGATGCGCCGATGGTGGCCCTCCAGATCCGTGAACGCGATGTAGTCCAAGTGGGCATCGGCGAAGAATAGACGATCGGTTATGTAATCGATTGTTAGGGCGTTAGGCCACGCGATGTCGTCGTTCCAGGTCAAGATACGCGTCAAGTTGCTGCCATCCATGCCCATTTTTCCAATGTAAGCCTTTGCAGAAACAAATTATGGTCAATCAATTGGTTAGCTTTTAATGTCAATTTTTGTTCAAGGAATGAAAGGTAGTCAGAATCTATAAAATCCCCAAAAGTTTCACTCAATTAAATTATAGGCTCAATAATACGAAATCTCCGAATTCCAAGTGTTTACATATAGTTTTTACCTGAAGGTGCCATGAAGTGAAGTACAGATATCCAGTTCCTGGATGAACAACGATTGCTCGAGGATCAGCAATTCCGCTTTGTAGTGTTTTTCTGTTGGTACCATCCAATTCCGAAACATCCAAGTGTTTAGCGTGTCTGTCGAGCCAATAAAGCTTTCTGCCGATCCAGTCGATAGCGATGCCTTCGAGTCCCAAGCTGTTATGCCGAATGATGGCTTCCTTTTCGCCACCAGCCACTGGAGCTCTAATGAAGTCAATGTTAAACTATTAGTTAGAGCATTTTCTGTTAATGAAATTTATCACTCCTTTTATTTACGAGGAGACATACCTATAAATAGCTTTAGCAGTGACGTCGCAGAAGTAAAGCATCTCCTGTGCATAATCAGCATCCAAAGCAACGACATTGATGAGATCTTGGTGCATGATGCTGTACTGCGTCGCATCAGTGGACATGTTTCTGACGTAGTACTTGTTCGTGAAAATAATCCAGGGTTGAATGTTGTCCCTTCGCTTGCAAGTGTGTTCGTCTGGTGCTCTGTCATACCACTTCTCATTACACTTACAGTAATATCTGAAATAAAGATAAAGGTATCAATGAGAAAACTTTATCATTTTAATTCGATGCCAAGACTGATTATCTGAAAATCACAAAAAATGGCAAGTGTGTCACCTTTAGAACCAGCCTATGGTCTGGCGTTATGAAAGAAAAGGATATAACTTTTTGCAATGTATACATGCTAACTATAGCTACTTCTCCCCAAACCCAAAAAGGATTAGGACTGGGATTTTTTTACTCGAAACAGTGGTCAACGGTCAAGAAAATTTGTTCCTGTTAAAAGCTTCGCCAAGCTCACGAAAGCGCAAGCGCTCACTGCGAAAATGAGAAAGCTAAAAGGGATGAAGCGAGATGAGAAGGCCGTGACCAACCTTCCAGGCGTGTTCTCGCACTGCTGGCTGCAGACCCAAGGCGTCTCGGTGCACTCGTCGATGTCGGCGCAGGCCTTGCCGTCCTCGAGCAGTTTGTAACCGGGGTTGCACTCGCAGTAGTAGGAGGTGGGCGTGTCAACGCACCAATGGCCGCACTGGCTGAGCTCGACGCGGGCGCACTCGTCGACGTTGCAATGAGCGGGCTCGTCGCTGCCGTCGTTGCAGTCCAGCACCTTATTGCAGACCAGCTGCTGGTCGATGCACTGGCCCGAGGTGCAGCGGAACTCCTGGGGGTTCGGACAGGTCGTGTTCTTTCCCTTAGGCGCTACAACATTCAGAGATTTCGGTCAACCCCTTCGCAAGCTCGGCTGGAAGTTCACGGTCAGAGAGTGTCGAGCGAGCTGAGAGAGCACTTACTGCATCCAACTTCATCGGAATGATCGCCGCAGTCGTCTTGGCCGTCGCACCTGAACTGATTCCTGATGCACTTGAAGTTCTGGCAGGTGAACTCGTTCTCGTTGCACTGCTTGTACCTGGAATTGCAAAACTTGCCCTCGTCGCTGCCATCACCGCAATCGTTGTCATGGTCGCAAAGCCAGCTGCGGTTGAGACAGCGGCCGTTGTTGCAGGTGAACTGGTTGTCGGAGCAGGGAACAGGCTCGGGGCAGTGGTGGAGAGTGACATTCTCGTCGGCCCCATCGACGCAGTCGGGGTCCCCGTCGCACAGCCATTTCTGTGGGATGCACTGAGCGCGATTCCAGGCTTTGTTAGCCACGCATGTAAATTCAGTCTCCTCGTCGCACTTCCGGTCATCTAAATAAGGGGTAGTTTATTTTAGAAAGCTCGTGATAATATATTTTAGTCTTTTTGGCAGAAACAACTCAAATTCCTGCAACAGTGGTCCATGTCTTATTCGCTGACAAGGAGAGGCCCAGGAAGAACAGTGCAATAAAATAAATGCTGAAAGTTTCACGAAAACCTCGGACCCGCATGTCTGGTCATCTCCTTGATGAGTCTGCTTGCTTGGTAAAACATGTTTGAAATAAAACAACAGCACTTACTGCACTGGTGGCGCTCGTCTTCGTCGGAGTTGTCAAGACAATCGTTGTCACCGTCGCATATGTAAATCCTGGGAATGCAATGTCCATTGTCACAGGTGAACAAGTCGCCGAAACAAGTTCTACCCTCAGAGTGACAATATTCCGGCGGTTCGTCGCTTCCATCGAGGCAATCGTCGTCTCCGTCGCAATACCTATAGTTGCATGCGCACACGGTGTCAACATTCTCATTGGGCTTCAACTTCTGTACATTTAAATTGTAAGAGGGAGGCAAGTTGGAGGGATGGACTTACCAGGTAGCGGGTATGCATCTGTGATTGGGACAGCGGAAGCTGTTCTGCGGGCAGGTCCTCTGGGAGCAGTGGAGCGGGTTCTCGTCGCTGTTGTCTCCGCAGTCGTTGTCGCCGTCGCAGAGCCAGTAGGGCTCGACGCATATGTTGGTTTTCTCACACTTTAGGTGGTTGGTGGGGCAGGTGGTGTTGCGGGGGCACCGCTCGTGCGTCTCGTCGCTGGTCATGTTGTCCTTGCAGTCGTTAACGCCATTGCAGACCTGCGCCTGCGGTATGCAGCGCTGGTTAGCGCAGGTGAACTCGCCCGCGACGCACGGCCGGTAGACGCAGCCCTCCTCGTCCGAGCCGTCTTGGCAGTCGTCCTCGTGGTCGCACTTCCACGACTTGAAGATGCAGCGCCCATTGTTGCAACGGAACTCGTTTGTACTGCACGAGTGGTAAGCTGTGGAAAAAAAATCTCATAAAATCACTCATTAAAAAAATACATATAAGCTATAATCTTTTTATGTCGACTTCTTGATCAATTATGGCATTTTAAAGATGAGGCTATAATATATCGCAAGCACAGTATCTGAAATTTTTTCCAGGATGTTAACATAAAAAGTATAGCTTCAAAATTTAAGAAAAATTGCAAACTATACATTAGAGGGTCAATGTAAAGGTTGCAATTTCTCACACAGGAGAGAACATATTTCCAAAAGTGCAAAAACTAGTAAAATCTAGTAAGTTCCTTGAAGCGACCTCACCCAGGTAAAACTCACCGCAGTAATTGGGATCTTCGTCGGAGCCATCGCCGCAGTCGCTGTCGCCATCGCAGGCCCACATCTTGGATATGCACTTGCCGTTACGGCAGGCAAATTTACTGGCGTCGCAGGTAACGTTTTTAGGTACGCACATGCGGTTCTCGTTAACCAGTCGACTGCCATCGTCGCACTTGCACTCGACGGTGCCGTTCGGTCCCGGATGACAGGACTGGTCGCAACCGCCATTCTTAATGTTGCACGGATTAATCTTGCACTGCTGCCTGCCCGGCGAATAGATGTGCAGGTCGCGGGGCGAATCCTCCAGACGTTTCACTGCGAAAGCGAGCGAGAGAGAAGTCGATTTATTTTGAGCGTCGAGATATGCTCATGCCAATCGCAAAACAATTTTAGATGATCCGTACTTTATACAAGAAAAATCTGGTTTTACCTAATTCGATACGATCGCCGCCTGTGTATTTGTCGGCTCTGTAAACACCGCGCAGCTGCAGATCCGTCCAGTAGATGTGTTCGCGGAATACAGTGATGGCAAACGGATAGATGGACGCAGGAATAAGGATTTCACGATTGTTGCCTTCGAGGTCGGAGCGCTCGATCTTCTCCTTGATTGCGTCCGTCCAATACAGCATTCGCTCCTCATAATCGATAGCCAAGCCGCTTGGTTGAGCCAAGTCCTTCTCGATTATAGCTTTTTTCAGAGATCCAGCCATTGTTGTCCTGAAATAAAAAAGCGTACTCGATTGGCATATGTTCTTTGCAATTTATCGAATAGCGAGTCAAAATACTTTCTTCCAATCATTTTTCAATATTTCACTGAGAATTTGCAAGTAAAGTTATTTTTAGAGTTTCGTCAAAATCTATGATTTATTTCGAAAATTATAAAACTAATAAATTTGAGTTTTGGAAAAATGATACATGTATTATTTTGAGATGAACCAAATCCATCTCAAATCGAACGGTCAGAATATGTCCCCAGCACCGATCATTTTTTTAAATTTGAGTATAATGTTCTTCTTGGAAAATAATTTGACACGTAACTTTTTTTTCGATATGTTAACTTTAATTTTTTTTTAATGATAATATTTAAACAACCACTGTTTAGCGAGTTCTTTATGCTTTTAAATAAACTAAACATTATTTTACTCAGTTTAGAGTCCACTTTCATCCCATGCGAGGTATTTTCAATAAAAATAAAAAAATGCATAAGTTATGCAATTTTTTCTTAAAACAATGCACTTATTGCTAAGGTTCGTGTTCTCTTTCACGTATATTAATGACTAAAATGTATAACCGAATTAAATTATCAAAATGTATGTAATGGTTGATTCATCCGTCATTATTCTGGAAATACTTTAATGTAAAGTCTTAGTCAAATTCGTGACCCGGCGGGTGTGGACACTTCTTGACAGTATATTATACAATTTATATAAACACCTAAAATTGATAAACTATTTTTAGATTATTAAACACTTCATAATAAATTCGACAAATTCTTCAAATTTTTATATGTTAATTGCCATTTCCCCTAATAATAATTTTTTTTTTTTTTTTTGAAACTGTAAGAAAAGTTACAATATAAACCGGATTTTTCGCTAAGAATCTCCCATAATTCGCCCAGCTGTTAATACTTGCGAATATAAAAATGTATATCCTATTCTAGTGAAGCTAGGTCTTTTGAAATTTTTATATGATACATTTGAGAATAAAATTTCAAAGAGTTCTTAAGAAAATAAAAAATCTGCACGCCCTTAAAGAGGGTTATATCAGATGCTATTCAGAAATTTATCAGTTACCTGAAGATCTTTCCGGACGTGCTGAATCGTCCCCAGTCGGTGAAGTACAGAGATCCATTGCAGGGATCAACGACGATGGCTCGTGGTCTGTCAACCCTGGCGATCATAACGAGACTCGTGCCGTCGGTGTTCATGGCGTAGATGCTATTGTTGGACGAGTCGGTCCAGTAGATCTTCTTCTGGGTCCAATCATAGGAGATGCCCTCTGGATTTATGTTCTTGCCGATGACGTTAGTGATTTGACTACTGGCCGGATTGCTCGAGTCCAGCCAGGCAATTTTGGCCCACGGGCGGATCTGGGTAAAGAATATGCGGTTGTCGTCGTAGTCGAAGTCCACGCCAACGACGTTGGTCAAGTTGCCGATCGGCTTGAATGGCAGTGACGTGTCGCGTGGGTCCAAGTTTATTGCTCTGCAAGGTTATATTCATTATATTGTGTGATATCAGTACTATTACTTAGCACTAAAGCTTGCACAATCCAAATAGAATGGTGGCGATTTGAATAATAGTGTCGGACTAAAAGGTGACCCACCTGATCTCGGTGCGCGTAGCAAAGACTAGGTACTCATCGACGTTCTCGCAGCTCTTCTGATCGTTGGAGAGTTTGCCGACGGCGCAGTCGCACCTCAACTGGACATTGTTGTCGCGCGGGAACGCGAAGCAGAGCTGGCCGCAGTCACCGTTAGTCGAGCGCCCACAGGGATTGCTGTCGTCCGAAGGCTGGGCACTTTTGTCGTAGATCGCAATGTCACGCAGCTTCTGCAGATTCGTGCGCATGGGCGTAGGCAAGCTGGTGTTGCCCGGGAGCTTGCTTGCCTTGAATACGCTGGCCAAGTTCCGGTCCACCCAGTATACATCACCTGATTAAGCATTTGGTCGGTCAAATATACTTTCGTATTTATATTTTGGAAATTAATCTAATAATTGTAAGCGCTGATGGTACGAAAAAAATGTGAACCTACCGCCAAAGACAGCGACACCCATGGGGTTAGGCAGATTACGTCGGATGATCTGTCGATTGCTGCCCGAGTATGAGACCTTCTGTATGGTGTCGAGTTTCGAGTCAACCCAGTAGACGTCGTGAGTGGTGAAGTCTATGGTGAGGTCGCGCGGGGTGCTGATGCCCGCGGTGACGATCGGTTTCCAGTTTGTGCCATCGAGGAAGGCCTTGCCAATGCGTGGATACTGGCCGTAGTCGATCCAGTAGAGAAGTCGACGTATCGGATTAACGGCCAGCTCGCGCGGAGTGTCGATCGTCGTCTTCACTATCACTTTGCGATGACTGCCGTCCAGTCGGCATACCTAAGAAAATTTACAGTATTCATTTTATTTCGTTGGTTTTATTCAATAAAGCACATTTTCCTCAATTTTTCTGTACGTAAGCTTATAGTCTTTTAGTGAAGCCAGCATTGTACGCACCTCCACGTAATTGTCGTGTGGGAAAACGTTGGAAAAGTAAAGGTTGCCGGCTATCCAGTCGATGGTCAAGCCACGAATACCGTTGGAGCCGATGCCTGACTTGATGATATGCTGAAGTTCGGTGCCGTTGGGTCTGATACGAAATATTCCGTTCCAGGTGCCGCGATTGAACTCCACCCAGTAGATCCAGTTCTGCGCGTAGTGCACGTCCACGTGAAGTATGTGATGGCCAGGCCCTGCAATCGGTACCATGGCCTCCTTTGCGTCCTGAAATCAAGAAATTGATAATACTTATTGGGGATCCCTTTCTATTATATCGACTTTGACTCGGTAAGTAGTCAAGAAAGATAAAAGGACAAGATCTTACCTTGAAACTGTAACCGCGAGCGACATCGAGCTGCGTAACAACCAAAAAGGTCTTATAGGATTCGCAGCTCGTCTCGCCCACTTTTCTGTACTGCATACCGCAGGCGCAGACTCGCGTTCCTCCGGTAGTGGGCAGACAAATCTGCTCGCAGCCGCCGTTGTTGTTGCGGCAGGGATGCGAAGTGTCGATCAAGCGTTTCTTGTAGATCGTCAATGTCTTGAGATCTGCGTCGTTGTGTAGAATCATAACGGGGTTATTACCTTCCGGCAAATCCACGCGTTCGATCTTCTCGTACACCGGATCAAGGTAGTACAATCTATCGATGATTTTTCACATTAGTATTAAGGCTCATTTAATGAGATCGATTTGTGTTTTATATTAAATCGCATGGATAACTAGTAAAATTACGAACCTTTGTCCATGAACAGCCAGAGATTTGGGACTGGCGATATTATTGGCGGTAGAGAGGATACTGTTGATGTCGCGTCCGTCAGTGGTCATGGATTTGATGTAACCAGGATGTTGGGTGCTAAAGTACAACATCTTGTTAGATATGTCGATGGTGATAGCTAAGAGCCATTGCTCGTTCTCCATGAGGATCAGCGGGTTCGATCCATCCATATTGACTCGACCAATTTTGATGGGTACGCCGTAGCCACCCTCATCGATCCAGAACACATGACCTTCTAGTGGATCGAGGCACATCGATTTCGGTTTGGCGACCGATGTCTTGTTGCCGTCGTTGGCCAACACGATAGTTCGATACTTGGTTTCACCTTCGATTTTGATCACTTCGATATTGGAGGCAACCTTGTTACCGATGAACACATTGCGACCCAGCCAGTCTATAGCAAACGTTGATGGCGAGCCGACGATTCCCGAATCACCTGTGCAACAATTTATTAGTACATTTAGCTCATGCTTTTCGCGAATTGAAGAGTAAACACTATTAGACGTTCTCTCACCTTGAGGATTAGGGAATTCAGTGCGATTACCGCCAGTGTATGGCATTGTGTATAAAGTTCCGTTCTCACTGTCCTTGTCGCTGTCTTTGACTTGTAGCCAGTAAACCATGTGGTCTCTTCTGTCGTAGTCGATGAATTTTCCACCTTCAACACCTACAACCGGTGTTATGTATCCGCTCCTAATGTCTCCAGGTGTTAGCGATACGTCAACGATCTACGAATAAATCAACTCAATACAACAAATTGCTACTTAGACAGTAGAAAAATACAGCCTACAATAATAATTTTTTTCATAAAATATACGTGTAAGATTTTCATATTTCTTTATTTGTTTAATAAAAAGAAATGTATTTGTTTGTCTACACAAATTCAAATGATATACATATATTATTGGCGAAAACAGCGAACCTGCGATCCTCTAAGCACCATGAGGAAGGGCGTGTCCTCCTCGATGCATCTACCGTCGCTCAGCTGCTTGAAGCCTACGAGACACTTGCAAGTATAGCCTTGGGGCGCAGTAGGCGACAACAGACATAGATGCGTGCAGGAGGCATTGGCACAGGGATTAGGCGTGACGGGCTGTAGTACGGGGTGATGCACGTGTATGGAGAGCGGTTGCGATATTACATGCGACACCACTGTCTGATTAATACCCTTGAACTTGTGAGCCGAGAGAACGCGATTGAGTTGCCGGTCCGTCCAGTACATCGTGTCCTCGAATAGGGTGAGCGAATGTGGATGCAGCAGATAGTGGGAACTGGCCAGAACTTGCAGGCGCTGAGTACCATCGTAGAGGCACGTATCGATGAAGTCGAGCTTACTGTCGGCGAAGTAGACCCGCTTGGTGGCAATGTCCAGGGCCAAACCGTTTGGCCAGTAGATCTTGGTTGTTATGATCGCCATTCGCGAAGTGCCGTCCATCCCGATACGTTCCACTCGTGGATTCTCACCTGTTGACGACAATTATTCTTTTAGTTATGCAACTTAATCATTTTGACACGTAATGGACTAATATTAGTCTGTAATTCGCTGGGATATAAAATTCTTACCCCAGTCAGTCCAGAAAAGCCATCTAGCACCTGGACTTGGATCTAAGCACATCCCGCGAGGCTGTGTAATGTTTTCTTTAACCAGAACCATTCGGTTCGCACCGTTTTCCTTGGCCACTTCGATGGTATTCAGTTTCGAGTCAAGCCAGTAAAGATTCTGTCCTATCCAGTCGTAAGCCAAGCCTTCGACGAGATCCAGCCCACTGGATATGACGTCCTGCAAGATGAAAGAAGAATTGTCAATACCGTGGTTTGGTACACAAGCGCAAACTGCTGAGCCAAGGTAATAAACAGCGAAACTGACCTGTGGATAACTGCCCTTGTCCAGCCTCGAAATTTTCTTGAGCTTCATGTCGGACCAGAATATGGTGCCAGTGTGCATGTTGCTCGCGGTGGCGACGACGTTCTCGACGCTAGTCGGCACCCGCTCGAGCGCCTGGTCCTGCAGGTCGGCCACAAGGATGGTGTGCCGGTTGCTGATGATGAGGAAGGCAGCGCTGTGGTTAAAGGCCTTGCAGGTGTGCTTATCGGCGTCGAGAGTGTAGCCCTCGACGCATTCGCAGAAGAAGCTGCGCTTGGTGTTGCGACAGATCTGCGAGCACCGGCCCGGCGGGTCGCACTCGTCGACGTCGCGGCAGGTGAAGCCATCCTCGCGCAGCTCCTCGCCCGATGGACAGGTGCATAGGGCGCCGAACGGCGTCTGGGTGCAGTTGTTGCTGCAGAGGCCATAGCGGTGGGGCTCGGAACACTCGGTCAAGTCGCAGCCTGGGCCCTCGTCGCCACCGTGCGGGCAATCGACTTTGCCTGCAATTCCGCGTGGGCATTCAGTTGGCGATTGGGGTCAGTTGGGGCAGTTAATATAGGGTGTTATTGGGTGTTGCTATAAATCTGATGGAATTAATGCTTAGTCTCTAGTCTATCCTACCGTCGCAGACGTTGGTGAGGTTGACGCATTGATTGGTGACGTTGGGGCACTGCCATTGCTGTGACTGGCACTTGAAGGGCGGCGGGGCGCAGGCGTGCAACGTCGCGTCCTCATCGGATCCGTCGCCACAGTCGTCTTTGCCATCGCAGATGTAGGCCTTGAAGACGCAGTGGGAGTTGCGGCACTTGAAGTAGCCGGGCTGGCAGTCGACCTTACCGCAAGTGGCTGGTTCGTCGGACTTGTCGTGGCAGTCGGGCGTGCCGTCGCAGTACCAGCTCTTGGGGATGCAGATGCCAGAGCTCACGCATTGGAACTGCTTGTCGGCGTTGCACTGGTCTGGAGCCAGGGACGGACAGCCGACCTGTCGATCGGTCATCGAATAGTTTAGCTCAAGGCGTTCATCGGGGAAGGGGGAGGCTCGTTTTCTACTTCCTGCTTAGCGGGTTCCCGAAGGAGCTCATATATGCTTACCTCGTCGGAGCCATCGTTGCAGTCGGATATGCCGTCGCACTTGTACGACTCGAGGACACACATCTTCTGGTCGGCGCAGGTGAACTGGGTGCTGAGGCAGGTCACAGGGGGACAGTCCATCTCGTCCTGCTGGTCGAAGCAATCGTTGTCACCATCGCATACCCAGGACTGAGGTATGCAGTGGCCTGAGCGAGGACACGTGAACTGGAAGTAGGAGCAGGTTTTGGCAGCACAGAACTCGCCTTCGTCAGAGCTGTCGCCGCAGTCGTTCTCTGAGTCACACTTCCAGTTGGCTGGGATGCATCTGTCGGCAAACAGGATCCTTCAAACTTTCCAACCTTTTTACTTTGTTAGTTTCGTAAAAGATTCTTTCCTTATTGTTTTTCTTTAATTCTGAAATACTTTTTCTGAACATTTGATGCAGTACATGACGCGCTTTATGTGGAAGTAATAGGCGTTGCATTGTTTTTCATTGAAATGCTTAGAAATAAAACGATTAAAGAACATGTAAATCGATACGTTCTGGTGGCAAAGTAAAAAAATTCGTTACACCGAAACCAGTAGTCCGTACCATATCTAGGCAGTGCCTGCCTAGACACACTCTGTACGATTCTACTTAATACGTTTCCTCCAACTAAAACAGTAAGTCTCTACACAGAAACCAATTATATTTAGTGCAAAAAAATTACTCATTTATAAGATACATTCTCTTCGAATAAAGTCATGAAAAGAAAACAAATAAGTGCTGTTATCGAAAAATGATGTCGTTGTAATTTATAATTTGAATCGCAATAAATATGCATATGTTTCAGTTATCCCTATCTGCTGAATTGTATGCGAACTGCAACCGAGATTATTTGAAACTAAAGTTTTTTTCATTGCAGTATATCGTAAATACAGACCTGTTGTTGTCACAAGTGAACTGGCTGGCGGTACAGGTGATGTTGGGGCAGCCGGTCTCATCGCTGTAGTCGCCGCAGTCGTTCTCGGCGTCACAGCGGAAGCTCAGCGGTATGCAACGTCCGGCCTTACACTGGAACTCGTTGCTGCTGCAAGTGGGTTTGGTGCAGTTCTGCATCTCATCGCTGTTGTCCAAGCAATCGTCGTCCCCGTCGCAAACCCACGTCTGGGGCACGCAGCGCTGATTAGCGCATGTAAAGTCCCAGGCGTTCGGGCATGCGAGCAGCGGTGGCTCGGCCTCGCGGTCCTCCACGCACGTTTTTCCTGCAAACGATACGTTTTGATTTTTGTATTTCTTTTAGAAAGAGCTCTTCTCTTAAAAAGAGCTAGACAGTTTTTTATTGCCGAACTGCCGAAGAGTAAACTTTTAGGTTTTATTCAGCACAACCCTGTGTGTAAAAATAAATTTAATTTAGTGCAGAATTTAATGAATAAATATCGTATCGAACTGGTACATATGCTCACAAGTTGTATAAAATAACATTTCTTAATATAATAACAAAAATAGAAGTGATGGATAGAAAAGTATTGGAATAGCTTGATAAAACATTTATTCTTGTAGAGGCCGTTATCGAGGGTATCGATACGGAGAGGATAAACTAAATCGAGCAACTCACCATCTTCCTGTAGCTTCTCCCCGTAAGGGCAGCCACAAACTCTGCTGAGCTTGAGCGGGTTGAAGCGGTTGGTCTGGTTTCTGGGCACGGCGAAACAGAGCTTCTCGCAGCCACCGTTGGCGATCGAGCAGGGATGCTCGTTGTTGGGCTTCTGTACCTCGCGGCTGAAGACCTTGACACCGTAGAGGCGGTTGGTAGCGGGCTCGCGCACCAAGATTGCCTCCTGCTCACCCGTCTCCTTGTGCATGCGAATTATGGCATCGAGCCGCCAGTCCGTTATGTACATCCAATGTTCGTGTATGGCGATGGAGAAGGGGTGCCGTATGAGACGGGAGTTGACATTGCGCACGTCTGTTCCGTTGAGGTTCGAGTGCTGCACGTGGTCCAGCAGAGCATCGCACCTGAGAGCCGATAAGCGAGGCTTTTGTAAGGAAAAGAGGGTATTTCTCGCATAAAGGGCAGAAAGCTTAGCCTGAAAGGGAGAAAGGTCTATACCAATAGAGCCGGTCCTTGGTGAAGTCGATGGCTAAGCCGTTGGGCCAGCCGAGCGTGAGGTTCTTAAAAACAACGAGGTTCGAACCGTCGGCGTGGGCACGGCTGATGTTGGCGGGCCGGTCCCACTCGGAGAAGAATATGTAGCCCTGGTTGGGGTGTATGACGATGGCCCGCGGCCGCTTGAGGTTCTTTAGGAGGGTGCGCCGATGGGTGACGTTACGCGTGCTCAGGACGTTGAGGGTGCCCTTGCGCGAGTCTATGTAGTAGAGGTTCTTGGCGGCCCAGTCGACCGCCAGCCCCTCGACTCCTTCGTTCTGACTAGCCAGTACGATCTCCCGACCGGTGCCGTTCTGGTGTACCTGTGCACAGCGATTCAAGTCAGTGATTAAAAAAGGTCAAAGTCAGGTCAGAGTATTGGAGAGACGCGACTCACCCGATAAATTACGTCCTGGAGAACGTCGCTGTAGTAGATGTATTGCTCGTGGGCGTCGTAGTCCAGGCCGACGAATCGCGCCCGCCTCGAAACCACGGGCAGAATTGCGTCGCTGAAACCTTCCGTCACCGGATCCAGCACTCGGCCCTTGATGAATCTCTGCTGCGAGTACATGAGGAACTCCTGCACCAGCACGCAGTTGTGCAGATCCGAAGAGAGCCTCCAGCCTGTTGAAAATTAGAGTGTAGCGTTAATCCCGGGGATCTCACGAGTCAAAAGGGGCAAGGAGGACCAAGGGGCAAAAAAGAACAGTGAACGATAAGCCAATGACAAGCTAAGAGAGGCGGATCGGTCACCTGGGGGAGGCACGACTCACCGATGTCACAGGCGCAACGGTAGCCGAGAGCCGTCTCCTTGGCACCCGCGGCCGTGACGATGCACATGTGCTGGCAGCCGCCGTTATTGTTGCCGCAGGGGCTATGGGCGGGCTTCGGTTGAGCCAGCGAGTGCAGCGCCTTGATGGCCTTGGCGTCCCTCAGCTTGGCCACGCTCTTAACCGAGCTGCTCTCGGTCTGGCCAGTTTCGACGCTGAGCACCGCTTGCTTGGAGCTGTCGGTCCAATAGACCTTGTCCTCGAAGACCGTCAGCCGGATGGGCGAGGGTACCTGGTTGCCCCTGAGAACCATGACGCGGTTGCGGCCCAGGTAGTCGGCCGTCTCGATGTAGTCGAGCAGCAAGTCGCACCAGTAAACCCTTTTGGCGATAAGATCGGTCGCAACGCCCGAGACCTTGTAGGCCGCCTCGGAGACAATGGGGAAAGCGTTGGTCCCGTCCATGTTGGCCCTGAGCACCTGCTTGCTGTCGGCGATGAACATGAGGCCGACCAGGGGGTCGAGGGCAATGTCGACCGGGCTGGTGAGGTTCGAGCCGAGGACGATACCATGGTACCGACCACTTAGCTCAAATACGTCGATCTTCTGGACAATCGAATCGACGACGTAGAGCTTGTCGCCGACGAAGTCGACCGCTAAGGCGACCGGGGCCCAGGAGCCCGGCTGCGAGATGTCCGGGTCGAGGTGCTCCGACGAGCCTGGGGGTCCAGCCGAATTAGTCCCGTGGTAGAAGAGTGGGGCGTGGGATTGAGGACCGGGGGAAGAGGAGGAGGATGCGAAGGAGGAGGAGGAAGGGAGCCTACCCTTGAGGGACTGGGAGTGTATCTTGCGGGTCTTGGTGTCGCTCCAGAAGAGCAGATTCCTCTCATAGTGGTAGTCGAGGCCACTGGCTCCTGTGGTGTTGGCTACGAGTGTGCGTTCCTCGTTACCACTGGCCGGGTACACCCGCCAGATGGCACGCTCCTGGGCGACTAGCAACTCCAGGGGCACATCGTTGTAGCATCGGTTCTTGCGAAACCGCGTGTAACCGGGCGCGCAGCCGCAGACGTAAGAGCCGTCGGTGTTGGTGCAGAGCTGCTGGCAGAAGCCCCACTCGAGGCACTCGTTCCGATCTGCCGGAGCAGAGGTTTTTTTTGTTGGGCTAAAGCTCTAGTCGTTTCCCTAGCTATTCGCTATGAGCACATTCTCACATACACAAAGAGGTGTGAGATTGTGCAGTATAGTATATGTCGGTGTACGCGAGGCTACCTCGGTTAGCTCGGTGAGCAAAGGCCACGACTAACTGTCTCCACACACAATACAACCTTGAGCGCTTTGTTTGTGTGAGACTTGCTCATAGCGAATTGCCATTCTCTCACTCTCTCTCTCTCTCAACTTACCTATGCAGCTCCTAGTATCGTTGGCGAGTATTCTTCCTTCGGGGCAGTAGCAAACACCTCCGGTAGGTGATGCCTGGCACTGGAATTGACAGCCGAGCGTGTTACACATGTGCGTCGCTGCAATGCAGTGATAGCGATACAATTAAAATCAAATATCAACCTGTGCAATGTATTGTTTAATGAATAGAATGACGATGAATATGTAGAAATAGTTGGATTGATGAAATCTATAATAAAAAATTAGGGTAGAAAAAGTCGATTTCTGGGAGTCAATTTACTTGTATAATGTGAAATCTATAATAGTTTGAAACGGAGCAAGAGATAATAATTTTGTCCGAGATTAGTCTAGGTTTCAAGAATTAATGAAATAAATTCTGCGGATAGTCAAGTATTGAGGCAAGGAGCAACTCACAGCAGGCGGCCTCCTCGTCGCTACCGTCGTCACAGTCCTTCTTGCCGTCACAGAGCTGCGACCTGTTGATGCAGAGCGGCTTGCCGGCCGAACCCTTGGGGCAAAGGTACTTATTCCCCGGGCAGACGATGGCTGTGCAACTCTTCTCGTCCGAGCCGTCCTCGCAGTCTTTGTAGCTGTCGCACTGGTATCTCATCGGTATGCAGAGGGCGTTGGCGCACCGGAACTGGTCGGCCGTGCACGCCGGGAAACCTGAGGAAGCAGAAGAAGTCCTGGCTCAATCGTTGAGCTCCACTAGCTATGCCGACCGGATACTATTCACCCCCTTCGCTACTTGACTCTATCAGTTCTCCTATACTTTATTACAAGAGAGCATTTATTTCCGCCATACATAACAATATTTTACCACCGCCAGATGTAAAGGCTTGCTTTGCGATCACTAATAAATCGCTGAAGGTATTGTAGTAAAGTTCGAAAAGCGACCCTGAGGAGGCTGCCGAGTGGCCCTAATCAATTTAAATAATGAGGCGGCAAGCATCGTCAGCATCGCCATTGGCTATAAATGCCGGATCTGCGCAAGAAGATGGGGAAAAACTTACTGCAGTGTTCCTCGTCGCTGTTGTCGCCACAGTCGTCCTTGTGGTTGCACCTCATCGACTGATCGACACAGCGCTGCGTGACGTTACAGCGAAACTGATCGAGTCGGCAGGGCGCCCGGGAGCTTGGGCAGCCCTCCTCGTCGCGGTCGTTGCGGCAGTCTAGGTAGCCGTCGCACCGCTTCTCCTTCGGCAGGCATAGCCCCGGTGTCGTGTTGTTGCACCTGAAGTCGTCCGCCTGGCACTTGCGGTAATCTGCAAGCATCAAAACACACCCGGGTCAGTCTTTCCACCTCAAACTTGCATCTCTTGCTCTTGGAGGAAATCGAATCCATTTACAGACTAGGATATGACAAACGCATCATGTAGGAAAGGGAAAAAATAGGTCAGCTTTTCCCTGAATTTCTACCAGAGTATCATTCTTGGATTTTGCTGTTATGAATTAAGCTGTTTTAGCCATTAGAGCAACAATGTTCTCTCTCTCTCTCTCTCTTTCTCTCTCTCTCTCTCTCTCTCTCTCTCTCTCTCTCTCTCTCTATCTCCCATGTGTTCAAAATTGTAGTAATGCAATTAAAATAATTCCTTTTTAAGATGTTGTCATAGAAAAATATACAAACATTAAAATGTTGATTGACTTAAGGTGTCAAAGTATCATGGGATAGTAAAAACTCGCGTGTCGATTAAGAAACATACAAAGATAAAGCACATTGCTTTACAGCCAATCGTACGATTACTAAAATGAAAACAAAGAAAAAGAAAACCAAAAACACTTATAAAATTAAAAAATCTAGAAAGCCAAGAAATAAAAAAATGAAAATCATTTATTGCGGATGCGTGATTGCATACATTGCACATATTAGAGGATATATATATTTTTTTAACACCTTGCATGGAATGAAAGTGGACTCAAAACTGAGCAAAATAGTTTTCAGTCTATTCAGAAGCATCAAAAACTCGCAAAACGGCGGTGGTTTAAAAATTATCTTAAAAGAAAATTTTCAAAGTCATGATTCGGTAAGAAATTTTGAGTTACATATTACATGCAATTTTATCAATATAAAAAAAATAATATATGTGTTAGATCATGTTCCAAGAAGAACAACATACTCAAATTTCAAATAGATCGGTGACGAAAATGGGAATTACTTTGACCATTCGATTTGAGATGAATGCGATCTGATAAGAACAATGCCAGACGCCAATGATCGGTGCGTAAACGCGTCTGGAGTTTGTGACGTGTCGGTTGTTGTGCCGTGAGGAGGCGACCTTGACAGTGCGGCGCCGCTCACGTTGCGCTTTTATTCAAAACCGCGTGGGCTGGTCAGCTACTTGTTAATGGTCTCTCTTTTTCTTTTTTTCTACATATCGGCCCGTGCGCAATACGATGCTCGGTTGCGCAACGCAGGATATAACGTCGCAGATAATGTTTCGCTATATTGCCCCTCAATTTTTTGTTACCATTGTCGTTCGGCACGAGCATAAGTAAAATATTTGTAGATTACTATCGAGTGCCAGCATGTCATGTGCAAAAATTATGCTCTATGCTCGGAACAGCAACCGAAATCTTCGCCCGGAGCAGCTGCGTTATTTTTCTTAGCGACGAGCAAATCTCAGTCCGCGCGGGGTTACCGCTCTTAGAGTGCACAATTAAAAGTTTTCAAAGCTACAAAATGACGTGGTAAAAGTCACTAAATTATTTACTTCCACGACCATTCCGTATCATATGAATTTAGATTACAAATGATTATTCCAACTGCATTATTCGCTTTCATATTTCGCAAGATCGCCGACGTCGGAACGCGACTCGTTCTCGCCTCGTCAACTTAAGTAAAAACTCGCTAAAACTAAAATTCTTAAACGAATAAAGAAAAAGCGTATAAAAAGAAACAAAAGATTTCGTCCCACTATCGATTCGCATCTTTTGTCCTTCTCAACATAGCAATGGAAATAACGAATTCGTCAAATATACATATCGCTCGGTCCAAGGCGCAATAAATTCTTACACGCATCAATCCATCAATCATCGATCGTTTTTGAGCGGCATAAACTTACATATGCACGAATATACCTATAGATATATCATGAAAGAATAATTAAGAAAAAGCTGCATATGCGTTTTTGTGACGGTGGCTCTCCGGCCAATCAAAAGAACGTCAGCCTACACGCATCCACAGGGTGGAAGTACTTCTCTAGTCGATCTTTGAATCAAACAGATGCTGACTAGGAGTCGCGGGCGAGGCGCGAAGTCGGCGATGTACTTGCGCTTTATACATCTAAGCGTTCGTGAGCGCCAGTGGAGGAGGAGGAGGAGAGGCGGCACTGGATACAGATTGAGGAATACGGTAGATGAAAGAGCTCGGAGGTGAGCGAGTGAGTCGGAATTTGTGCCATGCCGTGCCATCTTCTCCGTCGGTCTCTCCCTCGCACAGCTCCTCTCCCTCCTCCTCTCTCCCCCCCCCCCCC
>UELU01138840.1:0-59022 GCA_900490025.1 Megastigmus dorsalis
GGGGGGGGGGAGAGGTGGCTTTATACAAGCCAAGCACGCGGAATGCTTCACTTTCGCGCGCGAGCATTCGGGTTTCGCACCGTCGGCCCGCGGATTAGCAAGTACTGGTGCTGCTGCTGCTACTGCTGTTACAACGCCGCGTGTATGGCTATTTTATGCGATAACGCGCAGGCTGTACACGGGGAGCGAGTTATAGGATAGTTGGGTGATGTCGATGGTTTTTGGAGCTTGGGATTGATGTGTCGAGGGGCGGTTGGGATGTTTTGGGAAATAGATTGCGTTAGGGTGTGAAAATCAGTATGATGGAGTAGGTGTTGATTTTCATAAAATTCAAAGTTCCTTAACCCATCCGAGGATAATAACTGGATGAAAGTGAATGCACAGTCGAGTATCATAACAAGTACACGGTAAAAGTTTAAAGCTTTCTTTAATTAATTTAAGTTTCAACTGTTTCATCGTCAGCGAGAAGTCAAGAACAAATCTCTGTTAACGCTCGCATACCCGTGCCCCATTCGCAATCTCAATAAAAAAGAAAACAAGGGAAAGGAGCGTGGCGCAGGCCTATAAATCTTTCAATTAAAATAAAGCGCACAGCTGCATCATCTTGCCCCCATCGCATCTCGCGCGCACTCGGAAAAATCAGCGCCGACCTCCCATAAAAAAAAAAAAAGAGACTGCACGATCCCCGCGTCGATGCCTTCCCACTCGCTCGCTCGCCATTCAATTTCCAAACGCACAATAAAACTCGGCGATAAATTTAACGCAAATTTTACGCCATTAGAATGGACCAATAAAGCTGTGCTGCCGCGCCGTTCCTCCTTAAAAATAAAGGAAGGAGCGCCTCTACTATCCCTCGGCGAGCACCGTGCACCTCTCTATACCATTCTACGCCGAGAATGTAAGAGACACGCAAACACGATCCTGTGTCGCAGCTCATACTTCTCTCCTCCTTAAAGAAAAAGGGAGAATGCCACGTTTACGAGGACGAAGCGGCGCGCGTGTGTGCAGTGCGAGTGACGCTGAAGTCTCTCGCTTCTTGGATTTATCGTCTCTTCCCATTCTTTCGTAGTCGTCTTATATAGTAGTTTGCGATAAGAGGACGAGAGAAAGAGGGGAAATCGAGTGCGAAGCCGGTCGATCGGTCCAAATGAATTTCAATCCCTTATGCGACTGTATTTGTCTATGCATGAGGGAGTAGAGGAAGGATATATGTCGGTGTAACGAAACGAGGAAGATCGTCACAGGGCAGTGACCTGAGCGAGACGGCCGCCGAGGCTGTGATGTTTCTCTTATTCTTCGTTGTCCACTATTGATTTGGAGAACGAACATTGATCTAAACTAAGAGTAATGGCGATCGTAGAGGGTAATTCGCTAATAGATAGGTTTATTTTAATCGGTACGAGGTTGTAATTGCTTCGCTGTTGTGTTTGAGAAATGTAAGACAATAAAGGATTAGATAATTGCTCTGTACGATTGGCAATTTCGCTTGAGTCTTATACGGTTACAGCTTAGTTGAAAATGATGCAAGAAAAATGCGCTCTCGCATCAAGGCTATAACGAATAAAAGTGGCAGACTACGCGGTGCTGCTTAATACGCTGCCGTAATCGCGCAAATAGTTGCCAACCACAATTTTCACGTGATTGCGACATTTTCAATCGAGCACTCGTTTGAGGCAACCAATTACTTTTTTCCCTGCCTCTGTATATAGAAATGATGATGATTTGAAAATTTCCTTTAATTTGATTTAATTAGCTTTTCTTTAAGAAATATTAGCCATAGATATTAACGCAAGTACTGCCGCAGTATATAAAGATAATGTGAAAATGAAGGAAATATATATAATCTTACTTTGTACTGGTGCTAATAAAAAAGAAACACCTATACTCCAAGCTATAATTATTGTACGAGATTGATGGTAATTTATTTACTTAGAAAAACAAATTACTATAAAAACATCAAATTTTCTTTCACAATCAATTATAATGAAGCATTTCGTATGATTTCTCGAGATGTTTAGTTTTATCATATCTCCCAACTTTTTACATAAGCAACGCAAAACCACCAATTCATTTACCACTCGTTCGTAATTTCCAAGAAAACGATCGGACAATCGCAGCTGAAACACAGCGTCAGTTCGTCAACATGTGTCCTACCCAAGTGAATTCCCGTACACAGACAAAGTGATTGCGTTCACTTACAGCGCGTGATGCACACACGTACGCACACACACACACATATATCCGGTTGCTCGTCACTCGCTTTCTCTACATCGAGGAATGCCCTCTCTGTACCCGAACACGCGCAACTCTTCTTCCGAGATATATCTCCCCTCTATATACGATCGTCGCGGCGCGTAATTCGATGCCCGGGATCCTCGATCCCGGTTTTGTTTGCCAAACGCTTTCGCGCGTATATATATCGAATAGGAAGGCAGAGCGTGAGTGAAATAGAGATTGATGGCTTTTTTATTCTGGGGTACAGCCGGGCGATTTAATTTAGTCATGTGCCTGGGATACGTTTACGGGGGGTGAGTCTTGCGGCTTTTATGCAGGGAGAAAAGCGATTTTCACCGTCTATTGGGTGTATAAATGTTACGTTTGGATTAGGCTCTTCTTTTTCCGAGCGTCTTTTACAGTACGCGAATTTGCATTGTATATAGGGCTTGATTCATTACGGCTATTGGGTTTCCTTTGACGTGTACGAATTCGTTGCGCCTATCGATTTATAATCGACCAAATTTTAGTTTTCCACATTATTTCCTTATCATTTTATAGAAAACGCTGATTTTTGTCTGAAGCAAAAATTTTTTAAAATGAATCGTAAAATCCTTTAACACGATTGAAATACATGAAATTCTCTATCTCAACATGTATATATACAATCAAAGCCAACATATTATCGTAAGGGTGACGTTGCGAAATAAGCAAAACGAGAACGAAGAGTATACAAAAAAAAGAAGGGAAAGCGCAGCTGCCGAATGTATCGAGGTTGTTCGATTCCTCGCTTCAAGAGATCGACGAGTTATAAGCCTCGTACTCGCGTGTGCGTTGATTTAAAAACAGGTGTTCTCGTGCCGCGGCGGCACGGGGGAAAGTTGCCCCGCTATATATAATATACACACGCGATTCCCGCTTAATCAGCTGTCGTTACGTGTGTAGTGCTGCCTCTCTTTCTCAAATCTCCTCCTTTATTATAGCAGCTCGCGAATTTCGACTTTTACGATTTTTCCCGATCATAAAAGATCCGCGAATTGTATTTGCAAGACTCGTACAAGTATTTATTGATAAACGTACTGCGGTTCTCGCGTAATCGTAAAAATCCTCTTGGGTATATATATATAGAAATTAAAATTGAAAAAAAATAAAATAGGAATGCATGTATTATTTATGCATCGGTGCGGTGCCATTGAGCTCATGTAAATCTCGATCTCTATGAAATATTTATGGCGTGATGCTATAAATAATAGTATCAGTTGTAAAAAAATTGCGTGTTCTCAGGTAAAGTATATAATGTGTTTTGAATTGCAAATGACCGGTTAAATATTTATATATAGACGCACGTAAAAGTGAAAAAAATTTCAAGCTATGCGGGAAAACGGAGGGAGAGAATACGCGTAACTATACGAATGATAATTTCTTCTGGTCGCTAATTACAATTCAATTTTTTAAGCTATTGTTCGGGTAATACTTATTAATTGGCTGCCGTTTACTTTGTGTATGCAGGAATTCGCCTCTTGTGACTTGTATGTACCTGAAATATTTTGGACTACTACATATTTATTATGAAGGATTAAATTTAATGTATAATATTTTTACTTTTTTTACTTGAATGACAAATTGCTTTATGACTAATTTGGAAATTACGTTAGCTTACGAATTCAAATTAACACTGTTTTGTTTTTATTTTTAAAAAGATCGAATATTTATGATAGAGAAGTGCTAAATTATGGTGATTTAGAATAATAAACTGCAATTATTCATGATTGTATAAGCAATTAGCTTTAGCACATCGTATATCTTGTACATGAATAAAAGCTTTCTATTTAACAGGACATAAATTATTATAGTATTTTCATTTCCAGAAATCCAGATTCATCTACAATGCATAATGAATTCCAAAAGACACAACCAATCTTCCAATCAGGTTTAAAATTAGCATCAACAATTCGAGCACCAAACTAACCCGGTCCCCGCTTACAAATCATCAACCAAAAAAAAAAAATTAATTGCCAATCGCCATTCGCCTCCTGGTCCCTGTATAGCAAAAAGAATCAAAATCAAGCTGCAGTACAGCCTTCTCTATACCTCATCTCGAATCTCATCTTATCACAGCGGCACCACCGACGAACAATAGCGGCTGCTGTGCCGAAACTGCCTGCACTGCAATGCTGCACGAAAATCCGCCCACGCCAGCTCCCCCTAGCACCGGATCGAGATATTTCAATTATACAAGCGTCGGACACCGACACACCGGCCCCTCCGTGTAGCCCTCGTAATTGCTTTCGGCTTCCGCGTATAACTCGGCGAATCATAACCTCTGTGTCGACTCTCGCCGCCCTGCTATATACCTTGCATTCCGCGAATAGCGCAGCGCAATTAGCCGTACGAACACAGACGTGGGTTTCGGCAACCAGTCTTTCTATATGCTCTGGGGGAGTTTTTGGTGGGTAGGACACCACTTGTTTTTTTTTTTACGGTTGGAGGCTGTAATTTTTCGGATTGAATGTCGTTATTTTGCTTGTGAATTATTTGTTCAAAAGTGCATACAGGTATGGTTTTTTGGTGAATAACGGTTATTATGCGAGAATTACATAGGGGGTGGCTTAAAAGTAGCTAAAGTCTGACTTTCCGAGAGACTTTAACTTTGTAAATGCTAATGCTATATTACATTAGCAAGTACTTTCCCACATTATTCGCGTACAGCTTGAATTTTGTATAATTTAATGCAGAAGCAGTGGATACTCCGCAAAATCACAAAGTTCAGATCCATTTTATTTACAATCCAAGCTTAGATGCAGCAATTAAAAACTCAAGTTTATGCGTGGCGAAATTGAAAAAAAAATCTTGTAAAAAGTTTCATAGGAACATAGACTTTTACAATGTGTGTTAAATTTTTAGTAGTAGGTTCGCGTTCCTTATTTAACCACAGGCAATCTGAGCGATTCTCATTTTGGAAAAAACGCGCGTCTTTTATTGTTTGCTGGTATATACACGGCGCATTACACGAACGAGCTTCAACTTAAAATGGCGAAGCGTTACTACAAACGCGCCGGTTCTGTATTCAGTGTAATGGATTGCACCGAAAACGTCGGTATCTCGCATGGGAAAAAGGAATTGATGGTAAAAAATGTAGGTACCCTTAGTGCACCTCCAGTATACTTTTTCAAGCTTCGGGTGCTTTCGATTACGTAGGACACTCCCACGTGTAACACAAATTCATAATTTGTGTTCTAAATCGTTAAAATATTTAAAAAAAAAGAACGCAGTCTCAACGCAGGTTCGAGAATATAGAATTCACCGAACAAAACGAAACAAAATATAAAATTCTCTCTGCGCTTCACGCCAAGTACAACATATCCTCACTTAACAAAGTCCTCCAGCATCAAATTGATATCCTATACCGATCAAACGTCGCTCACAACCCATAAAACCGGACAATCTCTCTCTCTCTCTCTCTCTCTCTTTCTGTACCTCTGCTCTCTCCTAATTAGGCAGCAGCGAGGAGCTCCAAGCGTGGGCAGCAGTACTTGTCTCTTAAGTGCACATTCTTTTCCACTGAGAGAGAGAGAGAGAGAGAGAGAGAGAGAGAGAGACGACACCCATGTCTCATTACGCTATATAAAGCCGGTATAAACGCGTAGGTCGAAGCGAAAAAAAATCGTATAGCGCGTCGATTTTGTAATTGATCGGGTCGGGTGTACGGTATATATACGTGTATATATGCCGGCGCTGCAGTGGAGATATGCTAATCATGCGACTGTATATTTGCCCATGGGAAAGTGTCCGCACCCGAGCGTCGACGCGTTAGATGTAAACTGGTTGCCATGGCTTTTCCGCTGTTATCTTGCGATGGGGATATAAAAAGCGTCTGGTATTTAACCTTCTCTTTTTCTTTCCGGCATTATGTACACGAACGTGCGCGGAATTTATTTATCGGCTATTCATCCCTTAGTGCGCATCTGATTGCGGAGCGCGTACGATAATTTCTCGTGGAACTATTAATTTACGAATTATCGAAAATTTGGATTATCCTATAATAATTTCAATACTCGCGTAGGCATGTGTGTGTGCGCGTGGATACGGAACGTGTGTATTCGGGTACATATATTGGGGGTCGTAGCGGATGTAGATAAATGAAACGTCTGATTTATGGATGTTTGAATTTATCGTATATAGGCATTTGGTGCACGGGGAAGCCCCCGGATATGTCTCTTTTATTTGCAGTAAAACATCGATGCAAATATTTTGCTATATTTCGTAATTTATCGACGGCCCCCTGTCTCTCTTACTTCCTTCGCGGTATGTGTACCGTCCAGGTATGTGTACTGCATGCATGTACTCTAAATGAGATAAACTGGATTATTTATATGCTTTTTTTTCTTTTATGCTATTCGAGCGAGAAAAATTTTATTATACAAACAATTAACGCGCGACGAGAAATTAAAATTTGAGTTTGTTTTGCACACGTGTTGTCATGAATTATTTGATGATAAATAAGATTATGTGTTTGTACTTAGGTGCAAAAATCCCTTTGAGGCTTGCTTTGAGGACTGTGAAATTATATCGTTAATTAGGCAAACGAACGCATGTCAAAAAAACGTCGTTATTTTCTTAATACGCAATAATTAGATTCGTGTATGTACCACTACAATTAACTTTTTTTCCATCCTTTCACAAAAATATAATTTCAAGTTTAATCCAGCGCCATCCGTTTCATCTATTAACTATTTTCTGCCTTTATTTACTCCTCAAAACAACAGTTCATTCCTATTTAACACCAACCCCTCCAAAATTCCATTAGCCCCAAGTGCCCGCAATCAATCACTCGCTCTAATGCAATCAATCCGCGCGAGACAATCGCACGTCCAGTAGCAACTCCTTTAACAAAATTCTTCAATAAAAAGCGCGCGCTCAAGAATATTCTCTGCGTCGACTCGCGCAAACCCTCAATTAAGAAAATACCCTCTCATCCGCGGCTCTCCTTCATTGCCGTCATTCTTAATAACTCAGTCGGTGGTCTTAAAAACGAAAAGGTACCCATCCGCCTAAGCAACGATAAATTCCAGTTGTCAGAGAGAAAGGCGCCACTACACAGTCCACCCACGCGAAAAGAGCGCGCGAATGCGTAATAAGCCAAGTATATATATATCCGCGAACACACAAGAGTGTCTGCATTTAGAAAGGGTATGTATATATGTATACAGCCGCGGATGCATGAATATTCTAAGGAGTACGCGCGTGGCGCTGCTTCCGACATTCTCTCGTTCTCAGTCCGACACGGCCCTTTTGGCGCGCGCGCAATGAAAATACTCGCGCGCACAGCGGCAGCTTATTTTTGCTTTGTACACGCGCGTGTGAGGTCGCGAGAGGCTTTCGGCTGAATGTGTAAATTGAGAGACTGCAGCCGCGATGCTCAGCTTTGAGTGCGCCTATAGGCTAATTGGGGGACAGGGAGAATATTGGTTGAGTAGTGTGATTTTGGGAAAAGGGAAAAGCGTATACAGTATTATATTGCTCGATCGCTATATAGGGTTTCTTGCAACTCGTGTAAGCTTTTGGAACGGTCAATTATTAAGTTTGCATACGGCGGTATTGGGTATCAGGCTAGATATTTCGTGGCAGTTAGTATTACGAGCACAGGTTATACGAATTCTATATACAACAGTTCGTGTACTAAATTCACAGTACAACATGCAATAAATTATGAAACGTTGCAGACTTGGAAATAGCTGTTATTATGTGTATTTCCAACTGGTGCATAATTGATGTGCTTCTTATAAGATCCTTTAGTATTGGCAAACAGGTACTTGATTCTATAGATCATTGCGAACAATTATCGATCAATCAATCTATCAATCAAACTTTCTTTTATTATTTTTAAATAGACATTATTATAATGTATTCTGTTTTCCTCGTCCGTCTGTCTACTCTATGATTACCAAAGCGAACAAATATTTTCCTCAGCTCTTCAGATTTGCGTAACAAATGCAAAACAGATTTCTCAGACGGATCGTTATCTTTGAACACGTACGTTAAGTCTTTCTCGAACCTCCAAGTACTCGACGACCTACGCAGTCCTTCAAAACTCCCCCCATTTTAATCACATCTCAACATCAATCGCGAGTCGAGTCGCTCGATCGGTTCCGCGCGCCAAGTCTATATCCGTCCATAATAAAGCTCTCGCGAATCTCTCTTAGCATTACCATTATCCGATAAAAATCGCGCACACAATATGTACATGTACACACACATAGGCGGCGAGAGATGTTATTGGCATGCGCACAGTCGTGCTCCTACCCAGTTTGTATTAAAAAGCTCGTTCCTTCAAAGGCTCCCCGCGTATATATGATGCGCGTGTGCATAAAGACGAGAGATCGAGAGGAGTTATTCGATCGACGGAGTCTTTGTGAGAAAAAAGCCGGAAGACGTCGTCGGATTGTAAAAGAAGGGAGAGATATATAGGTGCGAGACAGTATAAAGGGGATGAAGAGAAAAATGAAGCGAGAAGCTATGTGGATATTCTTTTTCTCGAAAGAGAGAAAAACTGAGAGAGAGAGAGAGAGGGAGAGAAAGAGGAGAAGGATAGATGCGTTCTGCTTGAGAAGTCGCGCAGTAAGGATTGGGAAAGCTTTGTAATGCGATAATCGGGTGACGAATGCTTTCAGAGAGTTTGGATACAATGTCGCTTTCTTATATATGGCGTGATTTCTTACCCATTATTATTTCACGCCCGATTCGTTTATAACAATTTGCATCTTATTTGAAATTACGCATCGCGCGATGGCGTATATGTGTAAATAATAGAGATTTCCTTAAAAAAAGAAAGAATGTTATATTTACTTTTGAAACAGAAGTAGCGATCACAGAACTATCAAAAGAAAACGGCCAACTATATACACGCTAGTAATCGAAAAGGAGCATCTACGCAAAGTCTAACAAGAAACTACTCCCCTTGGCGCGTTCTTCATTTTCGCTCGTCAAATGAAACGTCAAGTATTCTCTCTCTCTCTCTCTCTCTCTCTGTGCACCATAGACACGAAGCGTGGAATAAGAAGAAACGGAAGATGATGATGACTCTCAGGGGCTCCTCGTCATCAGCGCCCGCATCGCCGCAGTCGCGCTTTTGTCTGTCTCTTCGTTGCTGCGCCGCGTGTGCATCCCCTTCACCTCCGCGATCGTCTCTTCGCGTCACGTGCGCACTGCGGAAAAACGTCGCACCCGCGCCTCTTGTTTTATACTAGACATATATACGCGCGAGACGATTTCCCTTAGCGGCGCCTATACGACTACGGTTCAATTCCACAGCAGCGGAATTTAGACTTTACGCGACCGCGGGATACTGAAACTATTGTTTCCAGAATTCTGTTTTTTTTTTTTTTTTTGTTTTAGTAATATCTACGAGATATATATCGCAGTCATATGCTTTGTATTATATAGAGACGTTAAAATTTCAAACTGTGCACACGTAAACAGAGTGTCCACGAGCAAACTGGGCAGTGTTCCAGCGACCGTTTACGCTCTACCGACCTACACACATAATTCCATTTAAAGCTCCAAGAAAATTCCCGTCGCTATATAACCTGCAGCATAAACAACAATGTTTATATTTTTATTCGTTCAAAGCAGACACACATATACGCTAAATGATAAATGCAATTTTTCATGTATAGTTAGCCAACGCAGTGCTAACCTTATTTCATATGCCCGCGTGTGTGCGCACTTTATATATATACTGGATGCGAGTGCTTTGCCGTGGCAGCTCTTCGCGTGTATATAAACTTAATTTTACCCGTCTCTCTCTCTCTCTCTCTCTCTGGTCCCGAAAAGCAGAAAGCCCGCAAGATGTTGCATTAACAACTGCGCTCTCTGCACACGGCTCTCATATTGCGCGAGGGATGACATATGCAGCGTGACTCCCACTCTCTCTCTCTCTCTCTCTCTCTCTCTCTTGCGTTGCATTGTATTCGGGACAGCGTATGTGTGCGCTGCAGTGGAAATGCGCGCCTAAAATGAGAGATGGAGAGACGAGAGGTGCACATAGCTCGGGGAATAAAAGTAAATGGAGTTGTGCAGTAAGGGGGAGGGGGGCGGGCGGGGGGCTAGAGTTGAGAGGAGAGGAACGAGTGAAAAAGGTAATGTAAATCTACTGATTTATGGCGGTTGCGTGTAAAATGCTTGATCTTTGCTTGGGAGTATAAGGTGGGAAGCGGCGAGACGTGCGAACCGAGTTCTATATACGTGATTGCTGAGAGCATCGAAATTGGAAAAAGTTATGTTTCGCTATAGCGACTGTTTTTATTTTTTGTTTGCCCATAGTGCAGGGAATATATTTTCGAGTGCACAAATCAACGATTCCTTTCTTCTTCATCTTCTTCAACGTGGCCGTTCTTCTTGCGAAACGTTATACAAAAAGACTATAGCATTGACGCACCGGAGACACCGTTAGTCTTATCAGTGAAAAATGCTAATTCCGCCGGTATGCATTTCCCGTTCGCGCGCACTAAAAGAATAAAAAAAGCAGACAAGTGCACTGGCTCTCGCGGCATAAGCAGCACGGAAATTTTCAATTACGCGAATCCGCCGCGCGCGTCTAAACATCAGCGCGGACAGTCAAACAGTACCTCGCCCATGGCCCGAGTCCATATACCCAAACAGGAAGTATCCGCAATAAGAACCTCGAAAAAAGTCGTGGCAGCACGCGCCATAAAGAGGAAACAAAGACACACACACGAATAACGTGTACACATAACCAGCAGCCACGAGAGAGAGATAGAGATAGAGAGAGTGACTGTGTACACGCGATACCTGCTGCGGTCATGGCGCATCGCAAAGCCGGATATCCGCGTCTAAAGGCAGAACGAACCCAACACCCGCGTATATACACACAGACACTATACCCACCGCGACCCCGTGCACAGCATAAAATCTATTTCTCTCTCTCTCTCTCTCTCTCTCTCTGCAGTCTCTGGCTGGTCAATATAGGCTCTCGCATCGCGCTGCACCGACCGCATAATATATAACGCCAAGACATCACAGGAGTGCGGCACCGCTAGAAATGCATAATTTTCGTAATTGAGGTCGCCGGTGCTGCTGCTGCTGCTGCTGCTGCTGTTGCCTAGCTATGCGGCACAGACTGCCATTCAAATCGTGCGCGTGAGCGATCGTCAGCTGTTCCGCGCGCGCGCCACTGACAGAGAGAGAGAGAGAGAGAGAATCTCATTAATTCGCCGGAAGTTGTATAGACTTGCCTATATGACGTGCACGAGCGACCCGTTAAATTGTCCGATTCGATTGTGTCACGTGCACATCAGCTTCCATTGTGTCGCGGTGTGTAGCGTCTTCTTTCGTCTTCCCGTTGCGAGCGATCGTTTCTTTCGGCTGATTATGGCCGATGCTGGTGAATTTCGCGGCGAGACGATGCGTCCATAGGATGTATACGATCCAGATCGCTATATTTTTCAGCCAACAGTCGTTCATCAAGTTTGATTCTACGGGCGTAATTGAGAATTATCGCGCGCTCGGAGAAAGCAGTTGTACGATCATCTATACAGCGATATTCCGCGTGCAAACAAAGAACTCACAGACATCGAATTCTAACAGATTTTATATAATGCAAAATCTGGCGTTCCGTACGGGCATATTAATGTCACCGCCGTGAAACTCGGAAATATTTTTAGACCCTAGCAGTCTCAGTTCAATCGCATTTATGTCTATTCCAGCTCGAGCTCTTTTAATGCGCTGCGAACACGAACACCCGACTATTTTTGTACTAGATATAAAATCGAAACGTAACGCGATATAGCCTTTCAGTTCAAGAAAATAATAAATCAGTAAAATAGGTATACACTAACTGTTTTGCAGGTCTGTACCGTAATATGTGTATATGCACTCGTCGCGCGCGATCCGTTTTTAATTATTTTTTATATATATAGCTGCAAAAATTCTGGATAGGGATGTGTACTCGATAAACTGGTTCAAATAGTTCGTTAAAAACAAGATCTGGTGTTCTTATCTGCGGTTCTGGTAATCCTATAGATATTACGCGGCTTAATTAATCCGATATGCAAATGTAACTTAATAATTTCCTCCTATCCGGTTACGCAGTTTTTCCAGCAAAAAAAAGATTATAATATACATCTGGTTAATTATAAATATGCTGTATAAAAACAAAGTTAGTAACGAGCTCTCCCTGCTTCGGTTTCAGCACCGTTAAGCATATTTCAAAACTGTCACTCCAAATAATTGATTGAGCCGATTATTTACGCGTATTCTCGTTATTTTGTTGTTAACAGTATTATGGTTTGCGCTAAGAGAATAATAAATTCGGATGCATTTATTGATGGTTGCATAATCATCTTCAAATATAGCATCGCATATTTTATTAATATTGCATAACGTGATTAATACACTTTTACCACGCAAAATTATAAAAATCATACAATAAATTCTTACAAAACATCATCAAACAAAGATACACTTTCTACACAGCACTGGAAACACATTTTACTCGTATAGAGGAGATATTGCGAAACACGTACCGAAGATTCATCATCTTTCGTCATCGCGCCGTAATTCAATTAATCAAAGCACCTCTTCAGCGCTCCAATCCAAACTCTAGCCTCGGCACCTAACGAAAGAAAGAAAAAAAAACATAAGCGAGAAAGAATCGTGTCAGTGGCATCTCGCGCTCTTGTCGATACAGCGACTAATCTCGATTTCGAGTGACCCACATTCGTTTAGCCACGGAGATCTCGGGGTCAACCGAGCATGTGTGCCGTAAGCGTCTGTGTGCATCTGTATACACGGAGCGAAGCTCAATCAATTCATTAAACCCTGTCGCAGCTACACGAGGATCAAAGGGGATACGCGCACCTCACGGCGGCGACGACTCGTTTTGCATTCAGTTCGAGCGTTAATGAGTGTCTTAATTAAAATGGGCGTGCGCGTTGGGCAATCCGACGGTGCGGGTAAAAGTTTTTCCGGAATTTTAATATATTTTTTTTCGGGTCGGTTAGACGCGAGTGATTTTGTATAGCGGGAGAGTTTTTAGTTCGATTGGACATGGTTTCCTGATCTTGTCGTTTTATGAAAATATATATATATATACCGATGATGTTTCGAGTGCCTTGAAAAAGATATCGAAGCGTTCATTTTGTTCTCGTTGTATTTCGTAGATTATATAAAAAATTGATAACAATTTTAATTGAAAATAATTGCACGGTGCCAGTTCTTTGAATTTTAATTAAAAACAAATTCTAAAAACAAATTCTTTTCGGCTGTAATGAAAAGTTCTGAAAATTCCTCGAACTGTAACATCAACTCTGGCCGACTCAAATTTCATTTTAAAAGATTTTCAAAGTAACTAAACTAGTTCGAACGTAATTACTCTTTTTTGTACTATTTAATTAAAAACACCCATTTGAAGTTCAACGTCCCGAAACTTTGCCACCTCTATATATGCGATTGCCCCAGCGCTAGCTTTTATGCGTGAAACTTGTTAAAAACAAATACCGTAGCCATTCTGCCTTTTTTTTTCTTTCGTCCTTAGTGCACACTGCGCGTTTTTGTTAATAAAGAACAGTCATTGTGGCCATGCAGATTCGATAAATAAAAGAGAGCATAAAGCTTGTTTTATAGACCAAAACCACCTGCAGGGCGCGCGCCTCTTTTTTTATTAGAGGGATAAAAATCTTTTTTTTTTTTTTACACCATTCGTATGTAAGCCGAAAAGCCACGGGATTTCGAAAACGAAGGTTGCGCGTTTGTCCTTGAACAAATAAAATTTAACGATTCGGTTTTTATTTAATTGAATTTGTAACTGTTATAAAATAAAAAAATACACGCATCTATAAAACTCGCCCGGCAAACATTATTTTACGAAGCAAAATGCACGTACAATCCCGAGCTGCATGCACGTAACCGATAAAATACCCAGCACAAAATCCAAATCGTCCACCGATATACCCATTAAGCGAAAAAAGAAAGAAAGAAGTATAAGCGATCGAAAGGCCAACTATGCCTGTAGAACGAAGCAATAAGAGACGAGAATTAACGGGTTGGGTCTCGGTCGATGTGTGATTGCAGGCCGAGGAACTGAACACCATCGTCGGCAATGCTTTTCGCATGGCGTACGTGGCGCAGCTGCAGCGCCAGCCAATCCTCCAGGATGTGATTAACTCCAAGTCCAACTCGCACTTTCGGAAGGACAAGCACCAGCAGCAGCAGCACCAGCACCAGCACCACCAGCACCAGGAAAATCGGACAGTCGCGTGGGTGAGTTGATCCGAACTTGTACCGTATATATATAATGCACTCTTTTCACCTTTTCTGTCGAGCTCGCGTTCCGATCCGATCGTCGCCGCGCACTGCGCCACGGGGATAATTTTCGGCTTTTAACGGCCTCGAGCCTCGGAGCCCTTTGCCGTGCGAGAAAATCGGTGCGCGTAATTGATCACGAGCGCGTTATTCGTTTCCGCACGTGACGTTTATTTTAAATTTAGAGATATTAGACGCGTAGCGAATGACGGCTTAATACATAGTTCTTCTGTTCAATTTTTGAATTTTACTCGAGTGTAACTGCAATTTTTCGATAAACAACAAGCAGTGCATTATAACTCTCTTGAGTAATTTTACCGAACTTTTTATATATACATAGATGAGAAAAAAATGCTTTTATTTACTTAGCTCGTGCAGGTCGACGACAAAATGGATGTATCGCAAAACACTTAAATTTTTAACGATTACGTCATGCTCATTGACAATTTGAAAAGCCACACTCGGCAGATTTCACTTTGCATATTAAACGTGATTTACAGTTGGCCATTGAGAGAAGCGTAAGGCCGCGCAGCTTTCAGTGAATGCATTACACAATAATAGAGTATATAAGGGACTTCCTTTATTACAGTTTATGAAAAGAAGCTATCCCGCCACGCGTAGTATTTACATACCTGGAACAAGCCTATTTGCATACATATTGCATGCCGTTCACTAATTCAAATCAGTATTTTAAATTCATCGAGCGAAAAAATAACGGGGCGACAAGAGTTTCTACGGCTCTCCGCTCTCCTCTACCTATATGTAATACCGTTCGATCGGAACAATGAAATGCAACGAATACCGAAAACCCCCTGCTACGCCTTTTTTTACGAATCAATCGCCGCCGCGTGTATGCCAGAATTACGAGAGACGCGCGCTCTTCTGTACATTATTTATACAGCCATCATTTCTCGCTGTCCTTTTCCCTCTCCCCTATGGCAAATGAGCGCATTCGAAAAAGCCATCCTTCCACGCGCGTAAAAATGCTCATCAAACCATAACGTATAATTTTCAAGGCATAAAAGCGGGCGACAGAAGGAGCCGCGGCCGCTCGTCCTACAAGAGCCGTACAGAGAAAAGTCATGCATGGCAAATTCATAAGGAAAAAAAAAAATGAAGCCTTATAAAAGTTCGAAGCCGAGCGACGCAGGTTGCATAAGTCCTCGCGCCCCGTTATACGTATACTACCGTATCTTACTTTTGTATTCAGTACGGTGCTAAAAACTTTTCCTTCGAGTTAACTAATTATAGATTCACTGGTACATATATGTATATATGCGAGTGTGATGGCGGTGCTGGATATCTTTTATGCGGTTCATTGAGGGAAATTCCAACGAGGCGGATAAAAGAAAAATCGGTCGAGCTTTCAATTGGGGAAATTGAGTTATACATTTTCAAAATGTGTGTGCAAGACTTTGGGGAATAGTTTGTGTTTAAAAGAAAATGATAACGAAAGAACAGTTCGACTCGCGAATAAACTGATTATTTATGAATGAAAGATCATACAGACTTTTCAAAACTTTCTTAATTATTTGATCAAAAAGATTGAAGATAATTTTTTATATGTGGATGATACTTAATCTGTATCATAGAGTTATAAAATATTTGCTCAATCAATTTTATAGAAAATATCAAATTATTTGACACGGCAACGCAACAAATTAAGATTCGCTTAAAAAAAAAGAATAAGCAAGTGCGACAAATACACATAGCGGGTCGATCTAAACTATAGTTATATCTAACTCTATAGAGTTAGAGCAGGAAAAAAATGACGAGTGTGCAGTGCCGCGTGTGGGAGTTGACATCGACTATAGAGTCGTTTCACTCGCCATCGCGTCATACAGAACATTTCGCTCTCTCGCGACTTTAAAAGAAACCGCGTGTCGGACTCCTCTCTCTTTCTCTCTCTCTCTCTTGCTTCCTCTACCTTGCTTCCATTGTCCTCGGCAAAGCTCTTTTTCCTGTCGACTTTGTTTGTCGCTGCACCGCTTTTTCAGCTGTGCGATGCGCTGCTAAAAAGACACACTATGCAGACACAGGAGCACGCGGAACACGTCGTCGCCCCGTTCCTCCGTACACACACACATACAGAGGCGCACGCGTCGCCGAGAAGACAAACCGCGCGATTCAGTAAGACGGGAACGTTTACTTAGCGCTCCGATTGTTGTGTAATTGCACGCCAGGCCGTTGTCGAGTCGGAAATAAGAAAACGAAGGGTTTTACGGCGTCGAGCGATTGTTGTCGCGGCCGCTTCTTCCTCGCGGCTGAGCAAAGACGCCCTGGCCTTTACGCATTAATATGTAATTTATGCTCCGAGCGCTTTTCCTCTATACCCCGATTCGTGAAAATGTCTTGCTAAAGGGAGGAGCAGAATTCCTTATTCGGCTCACCGTCCTTTTCTACTTTTTTTCTTTTGTCGCTCGCTGAAAATGAGGCATTGTTTGGATGTTGAGGCAGCATTAATTTGCCGCGACTCGCGTCGCTGGGTTCGCTGCACAGAGAACGTATAATTTATTTAGCCCAGAATAAACATTAATTTTCGCCGCGCGCGGCCGCGACTGTTTTAATATTTGCGTTTGCGAGTTGCTCTTGGAATTTTAATTGACGGTCCGCGACAAATACGAGGTGAACGTTCTTAAACAGTAGGGTAAATAGAATAATGTGGCACGACAGTTTTAAGTAGTTATTAACTCGTCGTGTAATCTTTTCGAAAGATCTATTTCAAACGAACTGTTATAAATTGCTACTCAATCTGAAAATTCATGAGATATTAGAATCAAATTATGAAGATTGAATGAGAATTTATGGAAATTCATGCTAATATATAGCATACTCACTCTACGATATACACATGTACAATCAACGCACTGTTCAAATCAATAATACGTACGGTATTACAACATTAGAGAAAGGAAAGCGATAAAAAGAAATGAAATAAATTAAACTTATACATTTAAATTGCGCCCTTTAAAAACCAAAACATTTCTAATGTAAATTCAAGTGCTGATTCGATCAAGTCGATCACGCAAATGAAAAATATAAATTAATAAAGAATCTGCATTGACTTTTCAGAGCAAATCGCTAGTCGGTGGCGATTCGGCCAACAACAACACCAACACGAACAACAACAACAACAGCAGCAACAACAACAACGTCGTCGTCGGCGTCGGTGGAAGCTGCAGGAGCGGTCCCACAAGTCTCTGGCAGTCGAATCATCATCACCACAATCAACAACAGCAGCAGCAAGAGCAACAGCAACAGCAGGCGGCTACGTCACCGTGCAGCAACAGCAGCGACGACGACGACAGCAGCAACAACAGCAGCAGAAGCGCGAGTCCCACAGTCGATATGAACCTCCAGCTTGGTAGTGCCGGCTCGCCTACGCTTCGCTTGTCCAGCGTTAAGGTATTGTCATAATTTCCATCAGCTTTGTCCACGTGTGTATATTTGTATATACTGGGAGTCTCGAGGATTCGCGGGATGTTTGCTTTTTTGAGCGGCCAATTGCGGTACGACGCGTGGGTTTCATTGAGTCGATTTACGAGGAGATTTCTGCGATTTTTTGCTTTCTTTGAATGAATGTACCTATTCACGGATAATTTGTGAAAGTTATGTGGTATCAAGTTACCGTAATATAAATATAATAAAGTAGTAAGAGGTTCACTATTCGTTATTGAATCGCTTAATTTGTCAACATAACTGATCCCTGCGATTTGGTCCCTTGGTTACAGACACCCAACTCTATACCGGGTCTGCGACCCTCGCACAACTTTGGCAACGTGCTGAGCACACTGCACGCCGAGGATGGCTGCACGACGGCCAAGAGCATCTCCCAGCAGAGCACACCGAGTAGCGACGAGAGCAACTCGCCCACGGAGCTCAACTCGTACAAGCGGCTCGCGGACAAGCCGCCACTCATCAAACGACTCGCCATGGGACTCACGAGTGAGTCGAGCTCCTTATACAATTTTTTTTTTTATTTAATATCATTCCGCTGTTATTCAATAGTGTACCTATATCTTTATAAAAAATCTGCATTGATTTTTTAATACGTTCTCTTTTTTCCTTTTTTCACTTTAGAGAATTATGGATAACAAATGTACTGAATATTAATGAACAAATTGATCATTTTGTTGAGAATTGCACTTATTTTATTATCGACACAAGTGGAAACTATAGTACCCACTTTTTTAATTGGATATCATTATTCTACATCCGAATTCATATTCTAATTATTCCGGGCAACGCGATATCCACATTAATTATTTCCCACTTTTCAATTATATAATTGCAAACGTGAAATTTCCGCACAATGTACGTTTATTATGGAGAAAACCTTTATTAAAAGTTGACATATTTTTTGCAACTATACACAGTATTAACCTAAATTATTAAATTCACTGATTGTTAATGTGATCGATCGCTTTCTCACCAATCTTACACCTCGCGTATCGAAATTCTCACAATCCCTAATCGTCGAGTCGCCAGCGAAAATCAATCAATCGCGCCTGCAGCCGAAGCGAGCATCGCAATTCTCTCTCTCTCTCTCTCTCTCTCTCTCTCTCGATCTCGCATTAATCGTCGATATATTGGCCTCTCAGGCGGTCGTGACGTGCTGGGCCTAAACGGCGAGGACGACAGCTGTCCGCTGGTGAGCGGAGGCAGTACCCCGACATCGCCGACGACGACGAGGCCGCACTCGGGCGGCTACATCAACGAGGCCATCATCGAGTCCGACAACAACAGCGGCACAACGACGGCGACGACGGCGACGACGACGACTACGACAACTACGACCTCATCGACGGCGAGGCCTCCCCAGCAGCAACAGCAGCAACAGCAGCAACAGCAGCAGCAGCAGCAGCAGCAGCAGCAGTATGGCAAGCTGCTGCCGGCCACCGAGAGCCTCGACAATACCATCAATTCCTCCATCAACGCCAAGAATTTCAATATCGAGAATAACAGGTTCGTGCCAAGCGCAGCCCCGCGACGATTATATACCTCTCTCCCTCTCTCTTCTATATATATATATCTATATACATACATCTATCTAGCTCCTCTCGCTATTGGGAGAGAAGAGTTTTTCTTTCGGTCGTGGAATTGGTGGGAGGAGGCGGAATGTCGGTCGGTGGAGGATCTTTTGTCGATCCTGCATTATGCGATAGATGAATAGTGTTGGCATTATTGGACGCTGCTTGGCTCGGCCATTGTTTTGCTTAAGGATTGGGTACACGGGGAGAATTCAGCGACTGTGCGTGCGTCTATGTCAGCCCGAGCGAGTAGTTTTCTTTTTGTTTTCGGTGTTAGTTTTGTTGGATTCGTGGGGTCTCATTGATCCGTTGGAATGGAAGAGAGCTTTTCGGAGGATATTGTAGCGATGACACCTTTTTTTTCGGTAAACGTTCATTCAATTTTTTTTCTAACGGATCAATCGTGAAGCTTGCATTGCAAAGTTTTAGAAAGCATCATGATACGTTATAGTTTAAAATAGATATAATCGATTTAAATTTAATCGGTTTTTATCGTTTGTAAATACTATTTGCATAATTTAATCGATTGCAATTCAATATTTTTAGCAGTGATTATTATAAATTTACTTAATAAAAAATGATATGAAGAATCACGAGCCAAATATAATTATTAATTATGAAATAATGCAATTGACAATTATGCAAATTTTAGATCAACTTCAAATCTATTCAAGTCCAATAAAAGTCATTCGCCTTTTCGATTCTTTTAAAATCAAACACGCCATCCAATACACTGCCCGCACCAAATCCACCCAAAACGATCGTTCCCGCAAATTTTCCAGCCGATAAAATTTTACATTCCCGATACTCCACCACCGGGACACGCCTCCATCGAAAAAGTGCCCCCTCGTTGTCAATAAAATAGATTTCCACCTCCTCTTCCTCCTGCCCCCCCTCCTCTCCGCTCCCCCGAAAAAAAAACTCAACCGAAGAAACGTGCAAAATCGCGACCTGGAAAGCTGGAACGATTATTTCTAAACGGTATGCGGTGCAGAGCAGCGTATTTCGCGAGCGGTGCAGCAGATCCTCTCACTCTCTCTCTCTCTCTCTCTCTCTCTCTCTCTCTCTCTCTCTCTCTTCCTCTCGTCTGAAACCTCTGAATTTAATTGAAATCGATTTTGTACGGTGTGTGTGTGTGTGTGTGTGCAGGCTAGCGCAGAACTCGCTGAACGCGGGTACGGGAACGGAAGCGGACTTCAAATCGAAGCGAAGGTCGCAGATCAGCACGTCGAGCAGTTCAGTACCGGCCGATGGTAGTATGCACGGCTCGACGCCCACGCCGCCGCCGCTTCCGGAGCGGACCGACAGCCTCAACAATCGCAGCGAGGAGGGCGAACTCAGGCGGGCGCCCTGGTTCCAGGCCGGCATACCGAGGTAACCAGACATTTTTTGCTGCTCTCGTTTTTCCCTTTTCTCCCTCTTTCTCGCTCTCTCTCTCTCTCTCTCTCTGCCCCCTTTTCTTTCATCCAGAGATGGATCTACGCTGAGTAACGAGCTCCGTATACTTTTTCTTTTTATTATATACGATCGACTAGAAACGAGTGGATATTTTAAAATTCGTAGCGCACATCTGAGAAAGATGTAATATATGCTTAAAATTTCAAAATCAATTTAATTTTTTAAATAAAATATGAGAAAGCTGCATTTTTAAGAAATAGAATTTTTTTAACTTACTTTCTGTATTCAGTATCAATTTATTTCAATTCCCATCGCTGCTCAATTTCACGCGGAGAAGCAATTCTCATCGCTGCTTAATTCAGCCTCGCTTGCAACATTACTCAGGCAAACAATCCGCGCTCTCTTTTTCTTGCAGGGAAATTACGCTGGAGGTGTTGAGCCAGGAGCCCGAGGGCGCATTCATGGTGCGCGAGAGCACGAGCAAGCCCGGCTGCTACGCTCTGTCGTTGCGCGTGCCGCGCGAATTCCAGCCTAGCGGCATCGCCCATTATCTCATCATGCGCACGAACAAGGGATACAAAATTAAGGTATACTAAATTAATTAATTGCCAGCCCGCCAGCGCGCGCTAACCTCGTTTTTGCACTGCGAACAACGAAATCGTTGGGCCAAGACTCGGATGTAATTAGGACGCGAGCAAAAATTTCATTATGCACCGCGAGGAGAGACCGTTTGCCTACATGTATAGATATGTACAGGAGGCTCAACTTGTGCATAGACTGCAGGAGAAGCCGAGCCCTACTTTGCATTCGCGCAGTTGGGTTTTGCGAGGCGATATACATAGGATATATTTTGCGGGATATACTATGAGATTATATTTTTTGGCAGTTTGTTGAGAGAAATCGAATTAGAGCTTTAACGACCAGAACACAAAGATATATAGGAATGATAAAAATCATAGATTGGTTCGTATTCAATCAATTGAATGACAAATAGAAAATGTCAATCTTTGATAGCGAATTGAAGAGTAACATAAAATAACTGATGAAAACCAAGCATATATCAAAGAAGTAATAGTAATATTCCGTTAATTCGTGTGTGTGGTCTGACTGTTATCAGGTAACGAAGGTATTAGGAATATACATGTTACGTGGAGATGGCACTCAAGCCTTTCAATTAAGTGATGGTGGGGGGATGCATTTGGTATTTCATTACATTGTCCACTTTAGATGTGATTTTATTATAGTTTTTAATTATCTATACAAAATAATAAAAAAAAAGTAATTACAAAAATCATAGAAAATCATACGTGGAAAAATAAACATGTTTCATTCATAGTATAATAAAATGTAGAAAATATTCGGAAATATTTTATACTTTTTGGGTATTTCTTTAATTTTGTAACGCTACAATATTAATGAATAGTTGCATCATAATTAACAAACAAATTGTAGTATTTATATTTTATAAATTGTAGAAATTAATATTTCATGGTTGGTAGACGATAAATAAATACTAATATTTTCCAATAAGATCGTCAAGTCAAGCACGTAACACGCAACTTCCGCCTTTCAATAAGAAGCTTTCGAAAAAATCCTGACACACCCTCAAAGGCCTCGGCATAACGAAACTTTTAAAAACCAGTGGGAAAGAACTTTGCAAGCTGTAGAAGCGGCGAAGCTGCCTCACAATATATATATATATATATATATAGTAAATACCATCAAACGAAGCTCTCGGCACCTCCGGAAGACTTTGCGGAAAACTGCGGCGGCTCGCGAGCAGAATACCCCGTGGCCCAAAAAACGAAGAGAACGACGACTCCCTGCCAATTAGAAACTGCAGAATCCTTCTCAATTAAACTCGGACAACCACGCGCGCCTATACCTTACCGCGAGTAATTTTCGTCTTCGTCAAGCGCGCGCGCATTACAAAGTTCACGAGCTTCTTTCTGTTTTTTTTTTGTTGCCCAACAGACGCGCATCCCCTTGGGGCCTTGCACAGTTCGTTTGTTTCTCGTTCGAGTGAAAAAAAGAGAGGGGGAGAATTTCGCGAGAGCCTAATAACACAGTTTTCGAGCGCCTCTCGCGTGTGCGCCCAAGTTTTCCGGGGCCTTTGTCCGGTCACGGCACACACGGGGCTGGCTTTTTTCTGGATGAGGCCAACTGCTGCTGTTGCTGCTGTGCTCGCGGATTAAGGTCGCGGTCTACACAGTGCCTGCAGTGTGGCCCGGCTGTGCTTTCTAGTTACGTCGCTTTTTTTGCACGTGTCACGCGCTTTTGAGGTGCGCGGTATTTTTGTGGGATTGTCGAGGTTGACTTTGTTGAGAAATCGGGTGGATATGAGAGCTTAGCAGATTTTTTTCTATTTGAGTAGTTTTTCAAACGTTAAAAGTCGTAAAAATTAAAAGTAATATTGAGAGACAGCTTTTTGTCCTGCGGAAATGGGAAATGCTACTGACTCGATTGAACGCAAGCTGATCCATATAATTATATAATTTTTTATAACCTATTAAAATTGTATTTTATTTATCATTTTTTTGTTGTTAGTAAATAGTGTCCGGAACTAATTAGACCTACAAATGAGGATTTTTTTAGAAACTTAATATCTATACATACATTTGCATCCGCCATACTTCAGTATTTCAAATTTATTCATTCGTTTTCGAATTCTTCAAAAATTTTTCCTCAAATTTTACGAGATCAAAACGGTTGTAGCAGCAAATAGAAAACATTTTCAAAACATATAATAAAACTCGCCAGGGTATAAAATCGCGGTCACGAAGCAGCAGCACGTCTCATTTTCTCAAAGTTTCAGCATATAGGTAAAATAATTCAGTCCATGAAAAAGAGCCTACTTTGGCGCGCGTGGAATCATTTCTAATAAGCCCTTCTCGAGCCACTCGCTACACACACATACACACGATGACGCGCGCGGAGCGTTTACAATTTGTTTATTCAAGGCGAGTGGTTTACCAGCCTGTGGCCTCCTCCGCCGCGAGCAATATAAAAAGCAATTTCTTTCACAATATTACAGTGTACTCGCGCTCCTCCGGGGAGGATTAGGTCCGCTGCACTCGGGTCGTCGCTATTTCGGGAAACGGGAGCACGTGCTGCGTCGTTCTTCTTTTCTTCTCTTTATCTTTTTTTTTCCACCACGTGGTGCTTCTTCGCTCGCTCGCTCACTCGACTCGGTGGGCCAAATCAAAGGCCTTAAGGGGAGTTCGGAGCTAAAAACGTGTTTTTTGTTTCGACGATATCTTTTTCTATTTATGATAAAAATGAATACCTGGACTTGAGCGCCATAGTTGTCGATATAATAAATCGCCATGTTTAATTTCAAATGGATATGATTAGTCGTTTTTACACAAACTTGGAACTAGTATGGGGTGTTTATGCACTGAATATTTACCTTAAAATTATCGACATGCCTATTTCTGCATGTAACTTTTTTTTTTATAATTTTGAGTAATATCCGGTGTTGAGCGCCATAGTGCTTGATATAATTAATCATTCTGTGCAAGATGAGGCTTATTTGACTTATCATTTTTCTAAGAACTTGGAACTACTAACTATTGAGGAAGAGGGACGCTCCCACCACCCCTTAAGTCGACGCAACAAGCTCGCAACCTAGATTCCCGCGAAAAATTAGCCCGCTTTTCACGCTGAAAAGAGAGTGGAAACAGCTTCTTCCGTGCACGTGTGTATGTGTGTGTGCGCGCATACGCGGTTTTATTTTTGGCGCAAACAATGTCGCAGATATCTCGCTAATTAGATAGCGCGGGAGTATAAAAGAGTAGCTGCTGCACACCGACGAAATATTTATGGGGACGCTTGCTGTGCTCTCTGCAATTAATCGTGCGTTATATCGTGCTAATAAGATCCGGGCGCGATTTATTTTTAATAGCTCGTCCTGGTTCTGTGTGGCTGTGTGTGTGTATGTGCATGGGTGCAAGAGCGGTTTTATGTATAGCGATATTACATTGCGTGCTTGAATTTTAATTAGAACGTTATGTATACGCTGCTTGCGCGCGCTTTGTTGTTCGTTTTTAGAAAAAAAGGGGGCTTGCGCAACACGCGTATATACGTAACCTTTTTTGTGCGAAATTTTATCTGTTATGTCGCTCGGGAAATTTGAGTAAACAATTGACTAAGTCATATTGACAACGGTTTTCTTTTCTATATTTTTGCGGAGAATAAATTATCTGTAAATAATTTTAAAATTGTTTCCACATTGGCATATACTATCATACTATCATATATCTGTAACGTTTATTCCTTAATCCTATTGATTTATCGTTGACAGGGATTCACCAAGGAATTCACGACGCTAACCGCCCTGATCACGCATCACTCGGTAATGCCGGAACTGCTCCCGTGTCCGCTCTCGCTGAGCCGCTACAATCCGAGCTTCGTCAAAACGGACTCGAGCAAGGACTTCGCTGACATCGACTCCGATCCTGACTACAGTACCCTCGCCGATTTTCGCAAGATGATGGCCGACCTCAATGTTTAAGAAGACTTTTTTTGTTGCTTGCGATGTCAGCCTCTAATCAACTCCCTCTCATCTCTTTTTCGAAAAACTTTGAGAGATCAACTTATACCCTCTAAAAGAGTGACGAGAACTGTAAAGATTCGAAATCTAAGCCCACTCTGTAAGAATGGCTTTTATTATTAACTGAAGAATGACGAATTGTAGGTTGAATCGTTTTCAACTTATATGCGACGAAACTCTAAGAATATTTTTTTTGCTTTCGTAATTGTGAACAGTAGTTTGGATTTAATGAAAACTGTTAGTTAAAAAAGTTCCATTAGGTTTTAGTTTCTTTTGTACCAAATTAGCATTAATACATATAGATACTTTAAATAAACTAAAAGTAAAGAATCAAAAATTAAATTAAAATACTTCAGCCAGTTTTAATTAAATCTTTGTATGATAGTTCCAGCGTAAGTGAATAAGAGAAAGAGAAAAGGAAAATGTAGATAGAAAAGTATTCGATAGAAATGGAAGGAGAGTGAGAGAGAGAGAGAGAGAGAGAGAGAGAGAGGGAGAGAGAAAGAGGAAGAGGATGAATTAAAAGAGTAAACTACAAAGGATATAATGAAACTGCGCTTTTGTTGTTCCCCGCGATGTGCGTTAAAGGGGGTAGGAAAGGCGCCGTTACGGTGATATGCTCGTAAGTCATTGCTAGAAGTCTAAGCGAACCGTCGTAGAGTTATATAGTTTATTTATAGTTGGTATAAAACCACGAGGCGAACATGCCAAGTACTGCCTGCTTCGAATGAGAATTTCAAGAGGCAGTTCCTATGTACCCTTCGTAAGAGTGTACGAGTACGTAATTTACTCTTTGCCCGGGAGCGAAAAAAGTGTAATTATATCAAATTGTTTGCTTTCCAAAAGTAAATATCTGTCATTTACTCTCATTGTTTATTAGTTTCGAAAAAGTTGTATATGCAAAGATTTAATTGTCCAAACTGGGAATAAGTGCAAATTTTCGTACTACTCATATTTGATTGCAGTTATAAAAACAATTATCTTTGCAGTAAATACATTTTTCAAATGGCAAAAAAGTAAAAATGGAAAACTATATGAAACTATGAAAACTGACTATGATTCCTTACACAATCAACATTGTTGCGTTTGTGTAATATTAAAAATCGTGCAAAATTAAACCATTTTTTTCTCCTGGGTTAACCCGAGCGTCACCAAGGCAAAAAAAGAAAGCCAGATAAGAAAGGTAAATAAAGAAGAATTCGTTACCGCTGAAGAGACTGCAGATAGTGACCGACTTCCGTTTTCCTTTTTTTTTTTTAATTATTTTTATCATACTTTATTAATATTATTATACTTATTGATATTATTCTCAATTCCTCGAATCGGCGAGGCACGCGAAACTCGATAAAGCTTTCGCGTTGTCGTCAAGACGATAATATTACATAGAAAAAAGAAGAAATAAAGCGTTAATGTATAAAAAAGGTAATAATAACGACAAATAAACAAAAAGATGCAAAATGTGTTGATATTGTATATAAATTATGATTACTGTTATGCGATGTCGAATGTATTTAATTAAAAGTGAGAGGACTGAATCTTAAGTAGCTGGTTGGCAACTCTTGACGATGATCGCTCGAGTAACCTAGTCTTGTACAGAAGAGTCGTGCGCTTAGGGTATGTAAAAAGAGGAAAGTATGAAAATTCAAAATTTTTGATATTTAAATGCTTAATAATACAGAATTTCAAAATTGGGAATTGGCGTATTAAAAATCTACTTTCGTACCTGTATTATTAAAATAAAATATGTGAAATAACTTCAAAACTTGACAAATTTATCTACATTCTAAAATATGATCTTTCATTTATTAAACTTCAAGAATAATACATGGAACTATTCCGCAGCCTGATACTTTGTATTTTAAGCGTTCAATTAAGGATTTTAAATTTTGATACTTTTCTAAAAATTGCATTAGAAAAAAAGATATCGAGAAACAAGCCGTCGAAAAATATACACAAAAACATATGCGATATATACTTCAAGTGAACGTGTCAAAAGAGATCGAAGAAAATAAAATACACACACATACATAAATATATAATGGGGTCTCGAATCCCTTAGCTCCGCGACCACTGGAGCTGCGGCAGAAAAAATAATCATCGAAATTTCGAAATATACCGTTGAATGTTTGTCGTTAAAAGATTTATTTCATTAGTTTTAAATGTGTAGAAAGTACTTTTGAATATAAGAGAAATTGTAATTCAACTTGATGGATAACAAAAAATGAATTATGTCTAAAAGAATATTACCATATATAAAATAATACTAAAAAATTTAGTTACAATTCTTTTAACAAAAAAATCAAAGCATCTGTAAAATGATCTGCAACGAATAGAAAAAATTAGAAACCTAGACAATTAATAAAATCGTGTTCGTTTCGCAATATTTAATTTGCCAGATTGTAACTGTGCACTGCCCTTTTTTCACTTTTATACTATAAGACAGTGGTGACTCGCTTAAATTAGCTAGAAACTGCTGATGTTCAGGAAGAAACAATAGGATACCGGTGTGTTCAGTAGTGCTAAGGTTAAGAGACCCCTTTGAAAGGAAAAAATAACAATTGTGCAAATTATTGTCATTATCTTCTTGCGCTAAAATATTTGTACTACTTCGACAATGAAACATCGAGCAAAAACACGCCGATAAAAAGGCCTGTCGAAAGTTTCTGCTGAACTGAATATTAATTGCTGTTTCAGATCTGTAACGTTCTAAGAATTATTATACCGATGCGTCATATAATTTCAATAATAAAATTATTTATTAAATATCGTTTCTTATTATTAATATATCTTCCTTTCTCCATCTGACGTTTTAGAGAGGTACAATAATTTTTTTACTTTATTCTTTAATACAAAGTATTACTTTATTAAATGTATAATTTATAAACAAAAATATTGAAAAGATCAATGCTCTTCTCGTACAACATGTCTCTTTCTTTCGGAGACAAAAGGCACAGCCCCTTTTTTCGAATGTACACGTCGATTTGCTTCCCTGTAAAAAAAAAAACACGTGGTTAAATATTGTTTTATTACAAAGACGATAATTAAATAATATTTAAAATATTTAAAACAGTTACATACTTCCGATTTGATTTTTCACGTATTCTACGATGTTCTGATTGAGCATTATGGATGTGTTTTGGAACTTGTCTATGTCGAGCGATTCGCCTTACTTGTGGAAGACTTGCAAACTTCTCTTTCAACGCTTCACTATAGTTAAGGGCAGCCTTTTCTCTTGGTTTCAACTATTAAATTAAAAAGAAGATGGAACTTTTTTTATTTTTTACCATATATTTAGTATTCAAGAAATCGCATATAAATTATTTTATTAAATATTTCCGTGACTATTTGAACAAAAAAATAGCATTCTTTCATTAAAAAATAAATTAAATGGAATGAATATTTTAATTTTTCTTACCACTCCTAATTTTTCTGATGCCCTAGCTTTCCAAATACGAATATTCATTTCATCACTGCCACTGAGTATATACTTGTTATCAAGTGACCATGCAACAGTTGTAAGTCTTTGCATACGCTTGGTATGATATATTTCTTTTGAGTGTCCTTTGTTGATTTCAAAAATTCGAATCGATTTGTCATAACTTCCAGAAACAAATTCTTTGCCTGTAGGACTGTAGTCTATATCTGTCACAGCTTCTACATGATCCATATGTACATTGACTGGAGTTTTTAACTTACGAGTATCAAAGGTATATAAACTAAAAAAGTAAAAATTAATATCAAACATTTTTCACTTCACAAAATTGTAAGTAATAATTCTAAATAATTATAATAATGGAATAGTTACTTATAATCTTCACTAGCACAAGTGAAAGTAAATGCTTCCATAGGATTCCAACAAAGTTTGTTAACACGCAGCTTCATGATGATCCGTCGCAGAGGACCAACTTCTCGTGTATCATAGAGAATAATACTACGATCACTTGCACAAGCAGCTATTAATATGTGAAATAAATTTTAATCATGTTATTCACTTTGTTCAGTATAATTAATATTTTATGTGAAATTTAATTAGAAAATTTACCAAGTAAGTTTTTTTGAACAAGGTTGTACTTGATATCTTGTATACTATCAACACCCCATTGGAAAGTGCGCAATGGTTCATTTCTTGTTTCTTCCCATAAATGACATACTTCTCCACATGTAGCAAAATAAGGTTGGGATACATGATGTGTGATTCCAGTTAAAATAGTCTGCAAATATAAATTAATAATTAGTTTGAATCATTGTATATCTTTTGATTTTAAAAAAGACTAATAAAGTACATAGTTTAAAATAAGATATATGATTTATAAAAAAAATCTTGCAATCTACGTACATCCTATTAAAATCTGTAAGTGTATGGTTAGAAATATATTATTATACAATGAATCTTACTTTGCTTATTATTGTATTTGTAGGTTCCTCATCTTTTTCATCATCTGGTTTTTCGAATTTCCATGTTTTAATAGTTTTATCATCTCCAATTGTAATAAAGTGTTCTGCATTAGGTACAGCAGTGATTCCTCGTACAATTCCATCATGGGCTAAGATGTTACGCACAGACTTTCTGACTATTAAATCCCAAATTCTTACTTCACCATCATAAGCGCCACTCAAAAGTAGTTGTAAACGAGATGGATGTTTACTTATGCAAGAAACAGAATCTTTATGTCCTTCTAAATTGCCAACAAATGGTTTGGCAAAAACTCTATCTAATTTTACAGCATTTAAAGCTCTTGTATATTCTCTTGGAGCTTCAAATGGATGCAATGTAGGATCATAGTTTCTGGGAACTAAATATGTTAATTGTTAAAAATTATTTTCATATTAAACAGTAATAAAATAATTTTATTTTTTTATTATTTATATTAAAATAATATTTATGCAATAATGTATTAACGTAGAAAAAGTATTATTATTTTAGAGGTTAGAAAGAAAAATAATTAAATTAACCTTTATGAATGTCTCTTTTCGTTTCACGTAAATACTCATCAGGATTCCTTGACAGCACTTTCACTTTCATTGTTGTAAATTGTCTATAACTAATTCTTTTTTACGAAATGATGTAATACCATCTTTTATTTATATACCACATGTGAAAATATTTTGTGTATTTACACTTTATTAACACGCGTGCACCTTTAGCTGTCGTCTGTATAGGTACATGCCTATATATATGAAAATTAGGCGAGGACGCCACAATTAATGGTCTGCTCAAGTCTCTACTAAGTACATCCAACGCGGACCGACGACCGGGTGAAAATACATTTCTGCGCACTTCCAGAACGCAACATGAAAAAGGGCGGGCTAACTTTGAAACTTTAAGCTTATAAATTTAAAATTTAATAGGTATCTCAAAAAATTTTACTAAAATTATCATTTTTTTTATTCAACACTTATAATTAAATTAAGTAACATTTTTTAATTTAATTAATATAGCTAACTAATGAACATTTGTGATTGTATTTCGAGTTAAGAAAAAGATCACCAATATCTTAAATATTTACTAAGTATATACACATTACATACAAATTTATTGTACGATATTTATTTTTACTTAAGCATTCCAAGTTTTAATCACTCAGTTTCGATTCCATGAATATTTTATTGTTTATTTTTATAAAACAAAAAATTTGTTTATAACCTATTTTGAACCAAAACAAGAATTCTTGAGAAGTCAAAAAAAAAAATTCTCTTATTAGATATTGCAGGTCGGTATGACTTATTTAGAACTTAATTAAAATTAATCTAAGTATTAAAATTTTAACATGTAAAAATAAAGTAGCAAACAAAAATATTTAATTATGGAGCATATATTTTTCCTCCAAAGCTATCTCGCTTGAATTTCCCGCTTTTTATCGAAACGTCACCAAAGATCAAGCGCTGATGACTTTCTGAAGATACCGTTTGGTGCCTATATAGGCAATCTGGATTCGCATTGTGATGCCATAGTGGCAAAATTGGAGAGATTCATTTTTGTATCCCCCAAGTGTTCGCAGATTGCAGTACAAAACGTGTGAGCCGCGACGGCGCATCTCGACATCCCAGAGTATATATAGTGCGTTCCCTTTCTCTGTCCCTCGTCTGCGAGTGGTGTGTCTGGACTCTGGGGGGGGAGAGGAGAGAGAGAGAGAGAAATATTAGGAACGAGGGTCGAGGAGGCGCACAGTGCAGGCACACCGACACGAGCCAAGGCACACAGCTCTGGTAAATATCCCGCATAGTCTCTCTTTACCTTTAATTCGACCGAGCCCCGACATTCGCAGAAAAAAAGAGGACGACATGGTACGCCAACGCTGGGGATAAACGCCTTCCACGCGCCTCCGCGTCCTTGCATTCCTTCTACGCTCGCGGCGTGCACCTGCACATTCTTGGAGTCCGCGCGTGCTGTAGTGCTTTATACCTGCTATAAAGCCTCCCTTCCGTTTTCCGCAACAAGCTGTTTCCCAACGATTTCCAGTCTGCCTCGTGCTCGTTCATATACCTCCGTGTTTTTGCGAGACGCCGGTTTCGAGCTCGCGCGTTGCATCGCGGAGTTTTTCGGTCGGACCTCGTGTTTCTCGTTTTCGTGGAGAAGTGTGCGAGAAATGTAGACGGGGAGAATGGCAACTCGGAAGTGAAGATGAGAGGTTCGCGTAGTCGGCGTATATGAATTGCATGCGGTTGTGCAGTGCACGAGGAGTTGCTGCCTTGCCGAATGTAAACAAATATTAACCCAGAGTCTTAAAACGAAGAAAAAGTGCTCGATCCATTTGGATATTGGCTTTTTGACTGGTAATTAACGATTCGTACTCGGGACTGTTCACGTGCTTTTGATTTTCGCGGCTTATTTCGCAAATGCTGCTCTGAACGCGGTTAGACTTTCGTTTTTAGCTTTTTAGCATAGTTTTTGGTTTGCATTTACAATTCTCTAATTGTATCAATGATTTGTGCCCATTAGAGAATGTTGGATGTTATGATAAATTGGCAAGGTTGTTATCATAATTTTTTTGAGTATTTTTTTAATGCGCTTTTTTGAATTAATTTTAAAAATCTACTATGACAATCAAATGGCCAACAATGTAAAACAATGAAAATTTTAAAACTTAAAGTAAAAACATAGAAATTCATGTTTTGAAAAAGTATTATGTATATTGCATCATTTACTTCTTACCATAGTATTTATGTAATCTTTATTAAATTACATGTTTTTAAAGTATACATTTTTTATTCAAATTTTAATAAAAATATTTGCTTTAGCAAACAATTTATTTGTTCATAAATATAAGTTTAAACATAGTGGCATTGCCAATCTTATTATAGACAAGGTTACAAGATGCAGCTTTAGCCTGAAATGTTTCTACTTTCACTGCCAATGACTTCTATGCCTTGTAAAAAATGTAGTAGGCCTAAACATGGGTGATCACTTTACTGCATGTAAAATTTCACAGTGTGATGAAATTGGATGCTCTATATATGTATTCTATCTTCATCTTACTTTTTAAGTATTTTAAATACTAATTTTAAACAAAATATTCAATCGTTAATATTTTACGCATTATACATAAAATCATTTGTGAATAACATCAACATTTTTTAGGATAACTCATAGAAATGGAGTTTGGAGTAGGCGGCGATATCGCCCAGATATCGGCAGAGCTTGCTCGTGTGGTGGAGGTCATGATGTCTCCGAATATTCCACATCAGCAACGCTTAGAAGTCTACAATGCCTGTGAACGCTTCAAGGAGTCCTCTCCGCTTTGTGCTCAGTGTGGGTTGTACCTGGCTCAAAAATCTCCAGACAGAAGTGCAATTGTCAGACATTTTGGCCTTCAATTAATGGAACATTGCGTTAAATATCGTTGGACACAAATCTCTCAGTCAGAAAAAATTTTTATCAAAGAAAATGCCATGAAACTTCTACAGGAAGGAACTGATCTGCTATTACAAGAAGAAAATCATATTAAGGATGCTTTATCACGTATTGTTGTTGAAATGATCAAAAGGGAGTGGCCACAACAATGGCCCACATTGCTGGCAGAACTCAGTGAAGCATGTACACGAGGAGAGAGTCAAACAGAACTTGTATTACTGGTATTTTTAAGATTGGTAGAAGATGTTGCTATTTTGGAGACATTAGAATCAAATCAAAGAAGAAAGGATATTTATCAAGCTCTGACAACAAATATGACCGAAATTTTTGCCTTCTTTTTAAGACTGATGGAACAACATTTTTCTGAATTTCAAAAGAAAAACTCATTAGGAAGATCAGCTGAAGCAGCTGCACACAGTAGAGTAGTCCAAGTATGTATTAGTGTTATATAAATTATTCATTCTATTCTATCACCTCGAGTTCAAATTATTTTATATCTGCTAGTAGAATTAATATGTTTTTTATTTTTTTCTTAACTTGCTAGAGTCTAAATTAAAAAATTACAGAATGAAAAGAATTATAATGTACCGTAATATTGATTATAAATATTTCTACAATTAATGTTATAACAATCATCCTAAAAATTATATTTATTTTTAATAGGTGGTTCTTCTAACATTGTCTGGTTTTGTGGAATGGGTTTCTATAAATCACATTATGGCAGATGAAGGACGGTTGTTGCAAATACTTTGCGTTCTCTTGGGAGACCCAACATTTCGTTGTCCAGCTGCAGAATGTTTACTGCTAATTGTGAATCGAAAGGGAAAAGCTGAAGATAGAAAACAGCTAATGATTCTCTTCACAGAAGAAGCTTTAAGATGTATATATGCCGCCGCAACAGCTGTGCCACCAGTTGGACCAAGTGATTTGCAAGAAAATCATTATTTATTTCTAAAGAAACTGACTCAGGTTTTAAATGGTGTGTATAAATAGACAGCATGAGCAGAACTGTATTCTAATAGCTGATAACAATAACAAAAAATGGGAAAAAATTTTATTGAACTCTGCAATAATGATTTAAAAATTTATAATGCTTATAATTTCTGTCTAGGCATGGCAACTCAACTCTGCTCTTTATGGGGCAGCAGTGCTGGAGTGGTTCCACCAGCACACTTCGGTCTCTTCCTGGACGCGGTACTCACCTTTACAATGCATTCTAATCTTACCCTTGTTCAACTAGCAAACACAATTTGGATTATGCTATTTAAGCACGAGCTTATCAAAAACAACGCGCTCCTCTTAACCTACGTACCCAAATATGTGGAGAACACCGCACCGAAACTTGTTAAGGTACCTTTCATTTTTAATTCCTTTGACAATGTATCTCTAAATTTCTTCAACAAAACATGAATAAACTGCTTTGTCTAAATTGAAAACAATAGAAGCGTTTGCATGCTTTCTTGTAAAAAAGTTTAAAATGTACAAGATTCTGTAATGCCATTTAATTAAGGATTAATTGATAAATATTTAACATACAGAATAACATTTACTTACGCTAACTTACGAAATGTTTCTTTATTTAAGGTATCCTTCCCAAATAAACGTCACGCAAACGGCATGGCCTCATACTTCGTGGACTACGACACGGAGGAAGAGTTCAATGTCTTCTTCCATCGACTTCGCACGGATCTTCTCGAGGGTTTCCGTCACGTGACAATGGTCGCACCCCTCGTGACCTTCGCCTACGTACAGCAGTGGCTCACAGCTAAAATTCGAAAGGGTTCGGAAAACCTTACCTACAAAAGTGACCCCCTCGATCCTGAATACCTCGAGTGGGAGGCTCTTGCTTTTGCTCTTGACTCTGTTGTCTCTCGCATTCTTCTTGTGAGCGAGCGTCCAAGTGTACAAAACGGCCTGCAACTGCTTGAGCTCTGCCTCAGCTACTCGCCTCAGGATCCTTGGTTGCTGTCCACCCTATTGTCGAGCATAAGCGCTCTTTTCGTTTTCTTATCGATGTCAACAGGATCAATGGCGATGCCAGGCGTCGCGATATTGCCACGAGTGCTCGAAAAAATATTCGCGGCTCTGGTGTTCAATGGACCTGGTGAGACAAAGGAGAACAGGTCCAAGGCCACGAAAAATGTAAGGCGGCATGCGGCAAGTTTGATGGTTAAAATTGGACTCAAGTATCCACTGCTGCTGTTGCCGGTATTTGATCAGATACACACAACAGTCAGAGGTCTTGTAAGAGAACCAAGTCAATTGTCGAGAATGGAGAGTTTGACGCTTTATGAAGCATTGCTACTTATTTCGAATCATTTCTGCGATTACGAGAGGCAGACAAGGTTCGTCGCTGAGGTAAGCTGTTTATACATTTTATTACTGATTGTTAAATTAGAAAATGATTGAAACTAGGATATTCTTTAACAATTCTCAATTTCATTATTTTAATCTCATTGCACAGGTTATCGGTGACACTTCGACGAGATTCATTGCCATAGGAGCAGAAGCCTTCAAAGGTCCAATTGAGCTGATGCGATTCATAGGATTGGACCGACCTGCCATAGACAATGGAATGGACGATCCTGTGAGTGTCAATCGAAGCGATTTAATGTATTACATCTGTACAGTGCTAAGTGTTGTGAAGAGATGTTCGATACCGGAGGATCCAGATCGTGCTGCGAGAGGCGGCTTCGTTGCTGCACTCAGCGAAAGTGGCAATCCGGTTTATCGAAATCCCGCAACACCTCACATTGTACCGGTACTGCCGCCGCTATTTGCTCTTCTCAGAGCAATGAACTCACTCTTTACACCGGAAGCTTTGAGTGTTTTATCGGAGGTGAGTTGAATTGAAATTTTTATAGTATTTTGTTCAATCTATTATGATCTAAGATAATTTTTTAATAAAATTGGTTTGGTTTACTTTTATAGGGTTACAGGAATGTCCATGGGCTCATAGAATCAGAAAAAGCCAATTTATTAGGTTTAAATACAGCCAGTAATAGTGACGGTGCCATAGAGGTAGATCAACAGGCTGCTCCTCTAACCAGGATGCAAGTATTCCTTACAAACGTTCATGATAATTGCTATCATATGCTTGGTAGTGGCTGTCATACTATTGGCCGAGATTTTTACCAGCTACCCGGATTAGCAGCTGCATTATTAAATTCAGTTTTTTCTAATATGGAAGTAAGTTATTAAAACTCTTTTTTATCTTTATAAGCCTATACGTTTTGTATTTTAATTAGTTACATGAAATCTAAACTTTTATTTTTTTTTATTGCTCAGGTGATTCCTGATCATAGACTACGTCCCATTATTCGTGTTTTCATGAAACCTTTTATATACTCATGTCCACCGGCATTTTATGAAACGGTCCTTGTTCCTGTACTAGCGCATGTATCGACTCACAGTAAGTATATATTTACTTCTTTTGATAGACATGGTTACTGAGTAAAGAAAGATATAATTACTGTTACGTATGTATTGTTATGTCCGGATTTGACATAATAGTATTTATACTTAATTTATTGTTATTAACCAGACTTAAAATTTTCACAGTGTGCCAGAGATTGACTGCCAAATGGGCATACATAACACGTCTATACGAAGCGGGAAATCTCGATGATGAAAACACAAATGCCCAGGAGGTGATTGAAGACATGCTGAACAGAAATCTAACGCGGGAATTCGTGGATGTACTCAAGGTAGCTCTTGTTGGTGGAACAGCGACCGATGCGGCACCACCAGACTCAATGGAACAGGATAGCGGAGGTATGACAGCTTATCCACCATCGACCAGGGGCGGTAACAGCATTGTTGCGGAAATTGTCAGTGAACTTGGTGCCTTCATACTTGGGCATCCTTCCACTTGTCACAGTGTCGTACTTTGCATACTCGGGTAAGTGCATCTTTGTAAAACAATCGTCCTTTTTCTCAAAATTTAAATTCATTGGTATCAGAAATACGGTTTTTTATTGTAGAGCATCAATTTTTATAACTTTTTACACAATTTATTTTGTACTTACAGCGCGTTGTCGTGGAACGACTCCAATGCCAGCTTAAAGGCAACTATGCTTACGGGTCCGGTAGTAAGGGCTTTGGCTACCGATGGAAGTTTGACACCAGCTATGGCATCACATATTATGGTAGCTATACTTCAGGGCTTACAGCTTCATGGACAACACGAGGCGAATCAAGGCTCGCTAATAACGCTTGGTGCCCAAGTCTATGAGCGCCTCAGACCTAAATTTCCCAATATTATTGAGGTCATGCAGCAAATACCTGGCATTAATCCGGCCGACTTACAACGGTTCGATGAAAAAATGTCTGTAGTTAGCTCTAAGGGTAACAAAGTTGAAAAAGGCAAGAAAGACTTGTTTAAGAAAATTACAAATCAGGTGAGTTCGAAATCTACCTAATAATGTAACTTTGTATCATACAATTTACAGTTACAATAGAAAATTATTCTTAACGATTGTTTTCAATTTTTAACAGCTGATTGGAAGAAATATTGGTCAACTCTTTCGAAAAGAAGTCAAAATCAACAATCTACCTCGGCTAGAAGTTGCAAGCAAACAAGTCATACGCGTGGATGAGATTTCGAATAATGCCAAGGAAACAGGATTGACTGCATTGTTCGCTGGACCCACGTAGCAAATAATTACTTGCCATAGCGTACAAAATTGGTACAGCTCGATAAGTGATTATAAATTACTATAGAATTACTTAGAAGAAATTTTGAGGAATAAGGACTGTCGTTCGATCAAAGAAAGAAAAATTATCATTCAATGGTAGTGTAATAGTATGTCAAGTATATATGTTACGCTGATAAGATTTATCTTAGAGCAATTTCCTTATTCCATCAAAATTATTGTTAGAGAAAATCGTGGCGAATGCGACTTCGTTAATTATAAGTAACTTTCAATTTAGGTCTGTTTTCAAATTCTTTTCTGCTTTGTTGATTGATTTTATTGTTAATCGGATTCGCATGTGTTCATTGTGCAGACGGATCGAGATGAGCATTTTTAGTACAATATTTTCTTATTTTTAAATGTATGAATGGAATGAAAGTGAGCATGTGAATATTTTGTATCTTCATAACATAATAAATTATTCGCATGATTGATGAATAAATAACGATAAAAATGCATAAAATAAAGTTAACTACATTACGCAAATGTAAATTACCATTTCTCACTTAGTTATTTCAAATTATGAATATTTTGTATCTTCATAACATAATCAATTATTCGCATGATTGATGAATAAATAACGATAAAAATGCATAAAATAAAGTTAACTACATTACGCAAATGTAAATTACCATTTCGCGCTTAGTTATTTCAAATGAAAAATGCAAAATTCACAATGTTTCTCTAAAAAATATCTTTACTATGCATAGCTGATACCGAGCCAAAGCACAATGGAACCAAGAAATCTTATGTTTATATATATACACAAATGAATGAAAAACGAACTATTTTTTTCCATAATTTTTTAAAAATAATTTACATAAAAATTAAATAAGGTACTGTTAGTTAATTTAAAAAAAAATTGTTTTATAAATTTATTATTGTAATTTATAAATGATGATATTCTTCTGAACTATCAAATCAGAATTAAATAACAAATGCATTATTTAATAGAAATTATTTTGTAATAAAAACGTTTTCAAAAGTCATTCCTCATAATTAAACGCTTTTATTGCATTTAAATAAATACCATAAAAAATTTGTACTGCCATCATGAATAATTAAAGATTTTGCGAATCATACATACTTTTAAAATTAAATTATTAATAAACTGGCCAGCATAAAACATTATTATTTTCAAATGTTATCGAATAATAGGCAATAACGTAAATTAAGACCAAATTACGGCCCTGGCAAATTTACAGTGAATATCTGTAAATTTTTTATTTTTTAAGTATTTTATGGCAGATAAATAATTTGGTCTTTTAATATAAGACGCGAGGCTATTTTTGTCTGCTTTTTATTGAACTTAGTAAAGTGTAATAAGCTAGATAATGCACCTGTTTTCAATATCAAACAAAATGTATTAGTAGACGAATACATTATTTTAAAGATCAAATGAAAAAGAAATTGTAATGTTTACATAGAATGAACCGAAGTAAATCATGAAGTCGACTGAATGGCCTTGCTCCTTACATTTTTGCAGCGATCAAAGTTAATAATTTGTTATTTCGGGCTGCCAATGACATCACTGATTTTTTTGTATACATTGGCTTTAAAAGTTGCTATAACTTGTATATATTGTATTGTAATAAATAAATGCATTGACAATACCTTTGCAGATCTGGAGCTTTTATTCCCTGTTTTTTAACCATGTTCTTACTACTCTTCTTATGAATAAAAATACAATTTTGTCATTGGCATTTGGAAACTAATTTTATATTTTTAAATATAATTTCGTATATTTTTTATATAAGATAAAAGAAAGCAATTGAGTTTAATAAAAGTATTTTAACCTATTACTTTTTGGAAATATCCACATTTAATTGATGAATATAGTCATTAATAAAAAAAGTTGCACGATATTTTGAGAATTGAATCTTTTTCTGTTTGAGTGGAAATATAAAAAATCTTTAAGAAAATTTGAATGAACAATGAAAGTATTATCTATAAAATAATTATGAGCGTGAAAACAATCATGAGAATTTCATCAAAATAATTTATTGAAATGTTACAGCATCCATCATTTAAGTAATTGATTTAAATTGTAAAGTATATTGTAATATCATATTGAAACATTTTGCAATCTAATTGTAAGTAAAAAGCAATTTTATGGAATTAAAATAAATTAAAAGATGTTTCTTATTGTGCGAAAAGATTTGTATTTCCTTTATTCGTTTTTTTTTTTTTCATACTAATTTTTAACTTATATTTTATAAAATTAAAAATCAATTTAATAATATAAAGTTGAGACACTTTTTATAATCTTTATAGACTTTGATTTATATTCGTTTTTTCATTATGAATAAAGCATGAAAAATTTTCGGTTTCCGTCTCAGAAATCGTGATTTTCTTGTTACATTGGCAAATAAATCGATTATCGAATCGGATCTGTTTAGCTGTTCAAACATAGATTTTCGGAAACAGAAATTAACTGAATGTCTGTATATTGTGTTTACATCGAGTTGCCTGTGCAACATCTGACTATCAGGTAAAATTGACCTCAATTATAATACAAATATAATTTATATATACTTGTTATTCAGATGTTTTTGCGTATTTTACCAAAGTTTAAAATACTACATTTTGTTCAAATTTTTATTGCTAAATAAAAGTAAAGGTTTTATTCACTCCAATTCTTTACCGTGTAAAATTTGAATTTATAGACTTATTACGTTTTATATGATCGTAGCATATAAATAATGGAAGCATATAAAAAATTAATATAGTTTGTGAAGCATACTGTATTATTGCTATATCGTAATAGTATAATCTTTTAAAAGTTGAGGTAGCTATACGAATCCTATATTATTTAACATTTTCAAAAGTATTAACTTCAACACGAGAACGAGAGGTTTAATTCTCATCCGAAAAAACTTATAAATAAAACTGTTATCCGTTTTATAAAACTGAAAGGTATAGCAAAAAAAATTTTTACTAGAGCACTAGATAGAATTTCTGCAATATATTCGAATTAAATTTGAAATGAAATTTTCTCAGCCAATAGACCACATCATTCTTGTACACAAACAACGAACTTCTCACAAAAACAAACTGACAACCTCGACAATTGTCAGCTCTAAATCCCACAATCAACGCTTCAGAATGCATCGAAATCTCATGTTCCTCCTGCTGTGCATCAGCATATCAATGTCTTCGTCGAAAGAATCAGCGGACAACGGCGGTCTAGAGCTCGACCTCGTGCAAGTGATCTTCAGTAATAGCGAACGTACGCCTTACGCCAACGAGACCTACCCAACGGATCCTTACGTCTCGCCGTCTTCTTACGAACCCTGGGGTCGCAGCGGACAACTAACCGATCTCGGAAAATATCGCGCTCGACGTCTGGGAAATGTGTTGCGACGGGAGTACGACGACTTCCTGGGGCCGAAATTTTCATCCGATGATATTTACGCCTACAGCGCGAGTCGTAATAGTACCCAAGCTATGGTACGTTTGGTACTGGAGAGTTTGCTGCAAAGGAACGAGACGACGATGACGACGATGACGACGACGACGACGGAGACGACGGTGCATTCGGTGCCGGAGGTACTGGACGAGCTCATGAGCTCGAGGATGTGTTCCAAATATAAGAGGAGGCTTGCCAAGATCAAGCGGACGGGAGAGATGCAGAAGAAGCTCGTCGGTTATGCTGGATTGTACGGGTGAGATCGCGCGCTTTACATGTTTGCGAGAAAATATTTAAATTTTAAGTTGAGTTGAATAACCGATACCCCTGCCAATTAATTCATCAAATCAAATAATTTTTCAAATTAATTAAAAATATGTACAAAATTTGTATTATACGGAATTTGAAAAAAATGTTATTTTTGCATCGGCAGATACGTAAAGAAGGAAACTGGACTATCGCTGGATGACTCCAACGACGACAGAGAAGACGTTCTCCACCAACTGTACAAACTCCTGGAATCCCAGCGTAGCATGAACCTGACGCTTCCCCGCTGGTACGCCAAGGGTGTACGCAACCTCCTCCGCGAGTTCATCAACTTCCACTACAACCTCGAGTCCTACACCGAGAACCTGAAACGGCTGAACGGCGGGCCACTGGTGCGTCGATTCCTCGACAACATGATCGATACGCGCATCTACAAGCTCCACCTGTACAGTGGCGAGGATCACAATGTCGCCGCGTTCACTCGGGCCATCAATAAGCGACTGTCCCAAGTGCCGAATTACGGCAGTGCCGTCATAATCGAGAAGTGGGTGAAAATAGAGGACAGGAGCAAGATTTTCGTCAAGTTTATGGTATGGACCGGAAAGACAGAGAAGCTGTTTGCGATTCAGCTGAAAGAGTGTGCGATTATGTGCCCGTTGGAGGAGTACAAAAATATCGTTGCCAAGGTTTTACCCACCGATCAGGAGTTGAGATGTCTTTTGGAGGATTCGAGCAAAACTAGTTTCAATGGACTTCACTGACGGCAATAATGTAGATTGGAATTGTATTATATAAATTGTAGATAGATTTTATTATATGCACTTTTAATTAAAATGTTATGTCTTGCACGTAGAATAGGTAAGTTTCGTGAAAAGGAAAAATACGATTCAACCAAATGCTCTTTAGACCTGGCATTTTTCATTCTGTAATGGAAACATTTTTAGCTTTTAAGTTTTATCAATAGAGCAGTACAACAAATATTAAATAAAGACAGAAATCAGTCGACGACGAGAATTTCTTTAAGAGAAAAATTGAGGACTTTGTAAAAGTTAATTTTTTCTATGTCTTATTTATGTATTATACACAACTTATAAATTTTTATTTACTTTTAAGACGGACCTGTACAGATTACTATAAACTCAATAAATTTTTATAGAATGAAAAATATGGTATCACAATTTCTTCAATCCCTGGAATATTCACCAATCACAAATTGTATAAAGTTTTCATTTAGCCTTCTGTAATTCTATATTTTCTTATACTTTTACAATCACTCTATCTACAACGTATACATTAACGTATAACGTTATTCTATAGTATGCGCATTCTTTTCGAAAAAAGAACAAGTTCTTTCTCTTAATATACACTGTAAAAAGTCCTAATGAATATTACTGGCGGCTAGTATTCGAATCACAGTACTCAAAGCAGTGAAATTGATACACTGAAATTATAACTGTTACCAGTCTTCAGTGTATTAAATAGCTGGCTGTAAAATTACACTTCTGGAAATAGGTAATAATCGGACCTAGTTTCAATGTAGGGATTTTATGCGATAGTATTATTAATATATTTCTTGTAAATTTACGGAACTTGAAGTAAAATTACGCGTTCGTGACTGTTACTTGACTGTAAAATCGCCTGTAAAATCGCATCGCGTGGTTAGTACTTTTACACTCCAAATTCGCAAATTAACTAGTCTGGAAGTAGGTCGGATTATTACCTAGTCTGGAACTGGTAATTTTACTTTTGACTTTTTACAGTGTACACTTTGAAAAATTAATTTAAATTTTAAATCTCGAGTTTATGTGATATGTACTTTCGGATTTCTGTATTCTGTACATAATATCTAAATTTTTTAATCTTCCTCATAGACAAATACAATATTATCCCATTGTAAAATTATTTTTTTTACTCATTGACAGTATCTGTGATTTAAATATAACATTTATAAACGGTATTTACATTATTCTTTTACGTAAAATACTTTGCATTCTTGTTACCTGCATTATTTGAAATAATTTTCCACGTTAAAATAGTTTATAGAAATTTTGTAAAAAAAAATATGAGAATATGTATAAACCAAACTTGTAATTTAGAAAGAAATATGTACAAGTGAAAAATTATTCCTGTGTAACCTAAATTTTTCCATTTAAAGTACAATACAGGACCTTGTAATTTCTTTGTATTCAGAATTTAAGTAGGCATATATAGACTTTGTTATCTTATTTTATTCAAAATTTGAAATATAATGATTAACGTTTCGTGCTTTCAACCATCCTCCTCAATAATTTTGCATACAGTTTCAAAACGCACTGTAATATTTCAGATATAATATTGTATTGTAATAAATAAATGCATTGACAATAACAATCGAAGATATGTATGCGCACTGGTCTCTCTCATACTTATTTCTCATACATTTACACACACACTTAATAAAATCTGTTTTTACACAATTCTTTAGATCTTTGCGAAAATTCATGTTAGAATTTACTTTGTAACACTTCACAACGTAGACTCGTCTTCTCTTTGCAACGATAATAGTGATATATACATTGATATAATTATAATATACATATATTAAGATACTCTTGTCTCTCTTGATTATTCTTGTAAAATTCAATATACAGTAATATATATCATATAATATATGTATAACACAAATAATCTGGTTTAATTGTTATAAAAGCTATAAAGCCAACAAATCATTTATATATAACTCTCTTTTTCATCATCTTTTCATTATTCTTTATAATCATCAATATGTAAAAAATTAGATGCCTGAATAAGAATCTGCATCATTGCTGTACAAAATCGAGTGACTTATATTTGGAATTTTGATACTCCATGACGGAAAAAACCGAAAATACGTAAAAAGTCACATTCTGTGTGACAAACTAGTCTCATGACAGTCTTTCTTATTTCATCTATGTATAAAATAGCATTGACCTTTTTTCAAAATTTGCCCGTCTCTTTTTCTTTTTCTTATAAAGAATCCACTAATTATCTCATCGGCACACAATAGAGATTCGGCAATCGAGTTAAAGAACGTATCAACCTGGCGGAAATATTCCTCCCGAGTTTGCTCGTTCCGTCACGAATTTCAATTCCATTTTACAAAGTATATTAAAAGGGAAATTTTTTTAAATAATCGATAATTAAAATAAACTCTACCTATATCGAATATCATTAAAAATCAATTTTATAAAATTGATTCAAATTCGATTGTTTATGAAGCGCTTCAGCAATATGCGTGAGAGAGAATGTTATGGTGTAAATATTTATAATTGCCAATTTTTATAAAGTTTTTATCATATTAAAATATCATTATAAAAACATTAACAAATGTATCATTTCTATAATAAAATTAGTTTATAAAATGGCTTTGAGTACTTTGGATTATAATCGAACAAAATAAATAAAATATTTATCTAATTGAATGTAAAAAGCAAATCATTAAAATTACAGATGACTTTTAGAAACTTTATAAAATAGTGACTTAAACTTTGATTTGATTTACTGACTGTAAATATGAATATTCTGCTCGTATGTAAATATACACAAATTGCACGAAGTAAAATTTTTTCGACAGGGTTGGATCGACAACTTTAAAATGCTACAAAGTGAACTGCCCTCGTCAACAATATATGTTATTTCATAATGAGAGATTCACAAGGCAAGAAATTTACAATCACTGTACAAAGACTGATAGAATAAAACGAAAAACACTTTTGCTGGACTCAGGCGTGCGGTACCTCGTTTATACACTCATGCATTGCGCTTTAGCAATATATAAAACATCCCTGATAATATATATCTTACACGAAATCTAACACGTTTTACGGCACATATGTAATGTAGTAGCGCCACGGAAGACAATATTATGATTGGTTAATTAAAAATATCGAGTTCCTTTCAAAGATCCCACGAGAAGTAAGCATAGTTTAAGGAATGCAAATGCAATGGCTTTTCTTAAAATAAATTCAAAATAACATAAAGGAGAAACTATGAAGGAAAGAAACAGAAAGTAAATTTATCTGCAAAAAATTAAACTGTAATAACATTCACTAGACAAATCATTATATAACAACGTGTAACTTAGTCAATAATGAAAATCTATGACTATGATATAATGCTCGTGGGTGTGCTTCATTAAAAGCCTGAAACATCTAAACTGAGAATACTTTGGCGATCAGAGATCGTTCGCTAAAACTCTGGGTTTCATGACGTTCGGCGTCGCACTGTATATAATATATGTATAGTCGACAACGTCGCTCAATACAAATTACTGTCTACTATACTATATATATTCTGTTGGTTTAAAAATTACAATGATTCACGAATAAAAACAAGACACTTACGTGAACGCGAGGCTCAAAAAGCGCACGAATCCTGTGTATATATACTCGCCGTCGCAACCAGTATTATAGTTTTATGTACAATATATAATCATTGCGAATTCTCTCTCTCTCTCACACTCTCTCTTTCTTTCTCTCTTTGACCATCAGCTCTCGCATCACTTACACTTTCTCTATAGACCAATTTTTATTTACAAAAATACAACATCTGGGAATAAATATCTTTCGCGTGTTGGGAGCTTTTAGTTTTCTTTTTTCGAGCAGTCACGAGGCATAATAATAAGGCGTGCGCATATCACAATCGAACAAGCATCCGTTACTTTTGTTTTTATATACTTTGAACCAATGGAATTACAATATGCGTGTGTCTTGTATACTTACTAGTGAGAAAAAGTTTTTGGCCATTTTTATTTATTTACGTGTAGCTAGACAAATTGAAAATTTGACATCCCAAAAGAATTTATAGGAATCCAAGAGAAAGAATAAAGGCATTTTAATGTTAATTATCACAGTGTTCATTTCGAGCGACTATTTAATTTAATATTTACCTTAAAAAACAATCAATATTTTTATTTATTTATTTATTTATTTATTAATATCAACAGATAATTTCTTTACTTGTAAATATTTAATATCAGTATAGAATTATTTATATAATATTGTAAATAATATCGAGGAGAAAAAAAATTAATGTTAAATGTAATAAAAAGTCTACTCCTTTTAAACACTTACATTATTTTATAATTGACTAAAAATATTTTAATGTATTGAGAATTTCTTATCAATTTTTTCAAAATTCGAATGAAGAATATATCTTTTTAAATGCAAATATTTCATCATACATTATATTTGCATTTTATTAATTTGATGATACAACCGTTTTATTATAATTTGGAATAGACCTTAAATTCTAGATTATTGACGTTGCTAACTTCTTCAATTTATGCAAAGATGTTTGAAAAATAGATGCAAACTATTTTGTATAAATATCCCTTTAAAAATTTTTCTTATTCAAGTTATCATTATTTAAAATTCTGTTATCATTGTTCACTAACTTACAGAATTCTTATGTAACTAACAGTATAAATCTTTATAGCAATTTCAATGATAAGAAATATCTTATTATTCTACTATTTCCCTTGAGATATCAAATTTTCAATCCCTCATTCAAAACCCTAGAAAACTAAAGTTCATTCTTTTACTTTCAGAATGTACAATAGTCAACCTTTAATTTTTGCAATTTACATTTTTTTCCCCTAACAATCTTACAGTTACATGCGAATCATTATATCATTCGCGAATAAATTCCCGTAGATTCAGCTCTTCTTACCCTTTAATAAAAATACATTCATGTTATCCTTGCCTTTTACGTAGACTTGCCCTCGGGGTTCATGATTGTACCTTTCCGCAATCACATCAAGACAGTTACTAGGGAACTGAATTTCGCCAGCGACGCCTGTCGAATCCATTCTTGAAGCAATGTTGACGGCATCGCCCCATATATCGTAATAGAGCTTTGTGGCGCCTATAACACCGGCCGTTACATCACCGTAATTAAAGCCTACTCGCAAAATTAGTTTAAAACCTAAAAGGTCTTGGTTGAAGTCGTAGATGACTTTATGCATCGCCATCGCAAAGTCCAACAACTGGTAAAGGTGAGTGTGTTCATATTCGCTTTGTTGCCTTACCTGGGAATCACCATAAATAAGTAATTATTTAGCCAATATCAAAATTATTAACTACTAAGATTGAGAATTATTTTTACCTGAGGATTCAAACCACTCGCCGCCATAAACGTGCTACCAATAGTCTTGATCTTTTCAACGTTTGCATAGTCTTGCTTCTCTAGCAGCTCATCAAAATCACCAATCAGTTCATTAAGCACTCTCAAATATTCCTTCCCGCCTAGATACGACTCGTCATACAATTCATTAAAATTCACAATGCTGGCAAATATGATGCCCACTGCCTTGTGATTCTGCGAGTACTTGGCGGACTTCTTCAGCTGATCGGCCACATATTTCGGTATAATATTGTGCAAAAGCCAATCAGCTTGATTTTTCATCGACTGTACGCGACTCTTGTCGCGCGCCGCTACTGCGTTACCGTGAAAGCTTAGCCTATAGCTAATCTCGAACTCACGATTTAGGAACCAAACCAGTAGTAAGAGCAGAGCGAGATCGAGAAAAATCTCCGAATTGTACAGCCGCTCGTTATACTTACGAGTATTTTCATCCCTCGAAAATCTTAACCTCGACTCGCTGTCCCCGCTGTAGGGAATGTTCGAAGGTGTCGTTCTCAAGTTATTTGAGATGGGAAAGCTTTCAGGAACTAGTGGAGGAATCGGGAATAGTGGGCGATCGATTGTTGATGAATCGTTGATACCTAATTAGATCGAAATGTCAACGATTAATCGTGGAAATTGTGGGGGTAATATAAATAAATCAAATTCAGAAGGCATATAAAAATATTTTTACCCGATTTGACGTTTAGCTCCTTAGATAGATTTGGCTGCAGAGTTACAACCCCCTGCTGATTGTAATGCGAGACGTGACTCACGACCAAACAGATAAAGAATATCCCAGTGACAGTGACAAGTAGATTCTTCATCCAGCAGTTGAGCTGAGTAAAGTTACAGAAATGCACAAGACCAACAATGACGAGATAGCTGTAGTAATATTCAAAGTGATTGAGACTCGAGCGGAAACTGTTACAGCTAAAATTCATGAGGATGGATACGATAGGCAAGCCAACAAGAATGGCCCCACACACGTGCCACGGATACCACTTTGAGAAGAATTTGAAGATGCGATGAGCGAAGGTGATGTGCATCGCGCTAAAAAAGTAATTCAATGATTGCTTACAACTAATGTATTAAACGTTTCAATTGTGTTGCATGCATAAAATACCTTATCAAGTTACATTAATATTTGAATATAGATTAAAGTTTGTAAATTCTTTTTGTTTATTAAATAAGCATTGTTCTCTTACTTTGGGTCAAATAGTTGCCGAATACACAATGCCACTGCGAATATCTGTATGAGGGTGGCAAAGCCGACGAAGACGAGATAATGAATGGTGGGCTCGCATAACAGAAACAGCGATATCGTGATGGCCGTATAAACGAGGGCCGAGATCAGTATATCGAAATAAGTGTTGAAGCGCGAGGTGGCGAGCGTAGGTGGGTTGCCGCCTAGTCCCTCCGAGGCTTTGTGAGCATTTTCGCGGTACTCCTTCTCCATTTCGTTGTTATTAAAAAAGAGTGTAACACTCGACAGGGGCGTTATGTATGAGGGTTGCGACGATGCGTTATCCTGCACACACCTGTGGAATGGAAAAATTACTGATAAATCTTCCAGGTGCAATTAAATAGTGAAAAAATATGTATTAAAACAATTAAAAAAATCTTTTAAAAAATTTACACAATTTAATTAAATGTGTGACTTAGTTTTCGATTCAAATTACTTAGCTAATATTTAATTATATAAAATATTATTTGTGAACATTGGATATACGAGATACATTCGATACTAATTTTCATTGCAAAAACTATCATTTTATGCATGCGTGTTCGTATAGCTTCTTATTTGCTAAAAATTAATGAACTTTAAACAACAGCTTACTTAATCAACTGTAAGTCAGATTGCTTTCTGAGCTTGTGAAACGCGCCGAAGGTGTCCGTGACAGCTGGAGGAAATGGATAAGGAGGAACTGACGACGAAGGTTCATGAGTGGAATTAAGCGTCGAACTCGAAGTATAATAACCGCTCACTCTTGGACCCAACAAATCACCTTGAGCCATTCCATTCATCAGGAACAACTAATTGGAAAAATAGCGATTGAGCATTCAACGACTCGCCAATACGTTACGGCACAATGACAAGTTTTAGAATTACCTGCTGCTGTATACTACTACGTCTACTGTTGCTGCGAATGCCAGAGTCTTTCCTACTGCACACAGAAGATGCATGACTTAATGTATCTTGCCTGGGAAGTAATGGACTGGAAGGCATTGGATTAGGATCCATTTCTACACCATTACTAACAGCAGCCTAATAACCCATTTCAATTAACGATTTAAAAAATCAATACCAACTTTTCAAAATATCATGCCAAAGGTTAGTAATATTGATATTGAAACATTGACATGCATCGCCCAAAACTTCTACTTCCACACATCAATACAGTCTAAAAAAAACAAAGAAATGAATTTTGAGCGCTCACTTTCTGTAATCCATTGCTTTCAGCAGTCACAGCTGCAGCCATCAATCCCTGATTCGCCTCCGAGACAGCGACACTCCTGTCCTCAGTATCAAGTGGTGCCATCTCTTCCGTAGTCCTCTGTCGCTGCAAATACCTCCAGGGCTTGCTGCGTCCGCTCTTCTTCTTGCCGTAACTCGCCGTCGAAGTGGGCGATTTGTTCGTGTCCTCCTTGTCGTCGGCATTGTCGGCGTCGTTATCCGAGTCCAGGATGCTTGGTAACGAGTTCGCCTTCATGCGATAGCTGCTGGCGTTGGTTACCATGTGGAGATAGTGGGGTCGTGGTTTAGTCTGATTGCTGCAGGATGCGAGACGATGCCGAGCGTGGAGTACCGGCGATATACTTGTTGGAGAGGTCACATTGTTGATAAACTGTGACATGAAGTCGGCCTTCCGAGTCTTTATAAAATACGTTTTTATACCTGTCATCGAGAAATACATTATTATTTGACGTAATGTGCAACATAATATAGAGTTTTATTTTTTTTATTTCTAAACTATTTCTTGTAGAGTTTTATCTGCCTGTGGTATTGATAACTATTTATTTTCGTAATATTAACTTTTCGTTTCAAATACATGTTCAAAAAAATAGTGTAATCTATAACAGTATAACGTAATATAGAATTTTATTCTGTGAATGCATAAGACCAATCAAATTCTCATATTTAAAAAAAAAAATAATATGTAGGTAAAGATACCAATTCATATTCATTTCGTTTTCTTTTTATACATTATATATTAGGATAAAAAGTTCATAAAATTTGATAAAAGTATAGCGAAGTGCGTATTAACCAATACATTTGGGATGTCGCTATTTCTACTCACGACAAATAAAATTGTTGTTTCTATTTATGCAAAAAATTTTATACTCATTTTTACTTAGGCAGTGTCTAGTTTATTCATTTAGCAGAGCATTGACATGTTTCAAGGCAAAAAAATTATGTAAGCAGAAGATTAATAAGCTGCGATAATGAGTAGAAATAGATGCATTGTCTACATGCTCTAAAACTGCTTATTATTCCAAGTAAACACTTTAAAATGAATTTCACGAACTTGTTTAACAGAAGTCATGGCTTAATTATGATAATTATCATATTAATAGGACGTTTGTTTGCTACACTAACTTTTATAGTACTTTTCCACTAGTCCTAGCTTAAATGAGTAGAAATTGGGACATTTATCTTAGTATAAATTAAACCATGTAATAAAATATCTTTACATAATTACAATAAAATCAGATTTATAAAAAAAAAAGGATAAAATCTAAAAACACTTTGAGTAACACTTTTTGTTTCCTCAATAATGTTATAAAGACCTAAGATAAGACAGATCAAATTTACAATCCGATAGCGAGACACAGTAAAAAAAATTTTCCTGTACCTGAAAGTGCAATAAAATTCGTCATTAATTACCATTTATAGGTTCCCCATCTTCCGTGAGATACTCGTCACTGAGAAAGCTCAGCGTTTTCTCGCTCAGATGAACTCTGCCCGGTTTCCCAGTGCTCTCGAGTTTGTTAGCGAGAGTCACGTCGTTCGACCAGACGTCAAATTTAAATCTCTTAGTGCCGACGATTCCGCACAGAACCGTGCCCGTGTGAACGCCAACGCGCATATTCACTCCTTCGCGTCTCTCAATGTCAAATTGCTTTATGGCTTCGATCATCGCTATAGAACAATGTTTACATTAGGTTTAAATGTAATAAAAATGAAGAAACTAATTTGCCCCGCAAACAGAGCTTAAGCAAATCAACTTATCAGATATTTTCAACGCTACTTGTAACAACACAAAATATTAATTTCAAATCATGTTTCACTTCAAAAATACGTACTATTATTCATTCAATTATCTGAATATTTTTAAACAAGTTCAAACAAAAAAAATTACCTAATTGAAGGAATTTAAAAAAAAATTAATAATTTGTGCGCTTGCCAGTATTAGTCTCTGCTCACAATTGAATTCTATGCGCATTGTTCGGCTTACCCAATCCCATTTCCACACAGCATTTTGCATGTTCAGGTCTGGGCTCCGGACAGCCACTAACGCAATAATAACAGTCTCCGAGAGTTGAGATCTTTTCACAGCCATGCTGTTGGCAGAGATCGTCGAACCTCTCGAAAAGATCATTTAGAATCCCAACTAATTCCTCAGCAGTTTTATTACTGCTCATCTTGGTAAATCCAACTATATCGGCAAACAATATACTAACGTCATCCATCGAATGCATGTTGAACGGACGAAAAAGCGAACGGATGTCAGTATTGTTGGACGGAATGGAGCCTTTTTTCAGCGAGTCCTCTCTCTCCCTTTCTCTCTCGCTCTCGTGCATCAACCAGGCCGCAACTGTAGGCGGCATCACCGAATGTATCATTTGTTCCTTCAGCTGTTTCTCCGCTTCCAACTGTTTACGTACCAGCAAAGATTGACCGACTTTCATAAAGGTACCGCGCATCCGAACGAATGTCATTATGAGTATGTGCAGACCAATTATGTGAATGCAAAACTGCATGAGGATACGTATGGCCAGAGTCGTAGCGAAATTTATAACGTCGTGCCGCGCGAGCAATTGATCCGTCGAATTGAAATTTTCACTGGCGTTTAAGAGATAATTGTTGTTCAAATTGGACATGACTACCGGCAAAACACCGGGAATTTTACTGGCTGTAGTATTAATATAAAAACTCATATTGTTCAAGGCTCTCGTTAGCCTCAATAAAGCATTTGAACTGTTCAAAGAAGCACTTTCTGGACCTGCCATGGAGTTACTAGTTTCGGTGAACAAATGTGCAACAGTCCTTGGTGCTTTTACTTCTTGATCAAAATACTCTTGTCTCGCACTATCCAAGCCGTACAGGTAGGCAGTGAGAAATTCAAAAAGAAGTGAGTAGACCGAGCATATTCCCACACATGCATATAGTGGCATTGGCAAGACTGTGTATATTAACAGCAAAATTTCTGAGCAAAGTGCAAAATGTCCAACCTGAAATTGACAAATAATGCAATTATACTTTTTTATAGATATATACATTAATTCTAAGTATATGTATGTTAACTAGTAAACTATTTTAAGCTATGATCTGCTATTCTTTTAAAAATACAATCTATTTTTTCTGTGAGTGCAATAAACATGTAAATGAATGCTTCTAAATATAAATCAGTAAAAATATAACTACATGCATAGACAGAATTTGTAAAAGTAATACAAATCATTTTTATTCATATAAAAATTTACATAACAAATATAACAAACTTACCAATGTTAAACCATCTGTATAAGGTGGTACAAGAACCAGAAACAGTATTGATAAAAAACAAAGCATCAAGGCAACTCCCACAGATATAGGCAAGACATATGTTCTGTAGTGATCTGTGTGAGTGAGGTAAAGAATAACTGATACCAGTACACCAACAACAGTAAACATAATTGCTATTGCTGGCCAAAATTGACTATGGTTTTCAATTCCAAGAATCACAAAATAAGCAATCCAGGAAACTAGGATTAAAAGAATGTAGGAGATCGCGTATCTGCAAATTATTGGTAGATTATTAAATATGTAAAAATATTAAAGTAATTTTATTAAGGCTAATAATAGGTAAATATAATAACTCTAAGGCAAAATAGAGTTTTAAGTATTTCAAAAAAGATTATGTATAAATCAATTGTACTATTTGTTTGCCTAATTATTTACTTGAATAAAAGAGTGTAGTAAAACTTTTACTTTTTTTACTTATACAGAGATTTAAAATAATAAATATACTGTTAGAAATTTAATATATTATTTTTAAAAAATGTTACTATGTTACCTGAATCGTAATCTAATTTGGGGAAAAACACTGCACTTGTATTGGCCCTCCAAAATTTCAGAGTCAAATTTAGGGTTCCACCAGGATCTGGGAGCGGCTCTCTCAAAAGGAACAGGTAATCCAACTCCGCAGCATCCCAGACCTTGGCCGCTATGGGCCAGATAGGTCTGGATGTACGGAGCCAGAGAGATGTGAATTTCGTCATTGGCATCATTATTCTCATCCTTGGCTCGAGTGAAACTGACGGAGGAGCCACGTTTACGACCCACAGGTAGGGTCATCTTTGTTCATCCAAAATAGGCTGTCGATAAGAGAAACACCTGATGTCAGTCGCATGAATCACTCTACCATTTGAATGAAGAAAAACAATAGCCATCGCCAGCTAAACACTCACTAGCTCCGCTCAACAACTTACTAATGTGAAAAGAAAAAACGATCCTAAACTCCTTGTACAGATAAAAACATGTTTTCCTCGAAACACGTTCACGCTCCTGCCTTTCTTTCTATTATATACCGATGACGGCACTGCAGCAAGGCGGGTTCCTCTTTTTTTTTGTCATCGAATACGAACGTATAGATGTAAAATGTGCAAAAGATGTATAGAAAATTACCCGAAAAGGTCAAGGGCGACGTCATCGCGGTTCTCGAAGCATCGTCCTGCTTGGCATTGAATTTCGGGACTGCTCTCTGTCAAAGCAGCTACACCGGAGTACCGCAGTGTAGCAGACGGGCTGCAGAGACACAGAGAGAGCAGAGAGGATAGGCTGTCGCTCAGCTCCAGTATATAGTGGAAGATCAGCTGTTCCACGATCTCGCCATATTAATCAGATCGGCAGTCGGAAAAAAATGGACCCGAGCCAGCCAGAATCACAGATCACAACCGCGTATGCGCGCACAAACACCAAGAGGCCGAGCCGACGGAGGAGACGTGGCTGTAACCGCGCGCACGGCACCACTGCTCTTTCTCTCTCTCTCGAGTTGAGCGAGATAAAAAAGAAGGAACTGCACGGATTTTGATTTATTTTTGATGTCGAGATCGGCTTTTCTCTCGTTACTCCGAACGAGGAGTAGATTAAAAGGCCGGAAGGCCCCGAAATCAACCCGCGTATCCGTAATCTCCTCCAGTTTCCTCCTGAACTCCAGCCCCGACCAAGTCGGCCATCTTTGGACTTCTTTTCCCTCTCTTCTCTACAGCTGTATAATATAATCGTATGACATGAGATGGTCGGCAGTGTCGGTTTCGCTAATTCGTTCAGTCGGTAAAAACATGTAGGATTTTAAAAGTACAAAGAATCTACACCAAAATATGGCATAGTACTTACTTATCGTACATATTTTTTTTCTATCAATTCTGCTACTATGAAAAAGCGGTTCGAAAATTAAAAATTTTGTACAGTGTACATTTTACTTGGGTACCACTGACCACAGCATCAATAAATTTCATACCTATACCATATAATGCATAGTGCACATATAATAAAATGGCCTGATTACTTATTTATTTATTATTTATTATTAACCAGATAATATTACATAATTATACATTGTATACATTGTAACTCCACAGAGGAAATATTTAATATTACAAACTTATCAGCTAAAACTACTACTAAAATACAACTATATATATCTCGTTAAAAAATATATTATTTCCAATACAAAAGTATAAAAGCAATAATAAAAATAACAAAAATAAATATTATTATCATTAATCATGCATTTAATGCCCCTATATAACAATAATAAGTAATTTTTTAAATATAATATATATTATCCTTAACATGGTTTTTCAACTTCTTCATCATATATTTCTTGTTAATATTTAACACTTTGAGATCATTTGGTAAATTATTAAAAATTTTGATCGCATTAATAAAGATATTCTTATTACTAACAATTCTGTTCATTACTTCTGGAAGAGGCATAATTTTGTTTCTTGTTCTACTATTTGAATTGATTTATATATTTTTCAAATAGTTGCAATCATATCTTAAAGATTCAAATGTGTATAGTTGCTTTAATGACATTGGATTATTTAGTATAAATTTATTTTTATTTATAATTTTTATCAGTCTATTCTGTATTTTTTGTAGCAAATCTATATACAATTTTTATATGCTCCTTTAGTTTCTGTTTCCATAAATTTTGATATTTTATAAAAAATAAATATTAAATATTTGGTTTTATTAATTATATATTCAATATGCTTATCCCATTTTAAGTTGTATAATCAAAATTTATTCCTAAGTATTTAGTACTCTCAACTCTCTGAATTGTTTTATCATTTATTTTTATATCTAAGTAATTGATTTGGAACACTATCACAATAATTTCCGAATGTAATATACACTGTTTTATCTATGCATGTTGAGAGATAGCTTATTATTGTGTGCTAACCAATCTGCAATTTTACACAAATGTGTATTCATTTTATTTTCAACCTCATTCCAAATTTTACCTGTAGATATTATAACAGTATCATCAGTTTATGATACTATTGAATTATCAGGCATATCATGTAAGAGATCATTAACATATAATATGAATAGTAGAGGTCCTAAAATTGTTCCTTAAGGAACTCCAAATTTTGTATTTAAGAAACCACTTATTCGTTTCTATTTACTCTAACTTTCTGTAACCTATCATCCAGATTACATTCGAAACTTTTCTGCTGATAGACATGTAAATATGTAATACCTATTGAAATTGGCATTTTGGGACATTGTAGAATATATAACGCATTGATCAATTAATTTCCTTTCATTCCACTCGCGCGTGTCTGAAATTATGCTCTCGAGCAGCTCATCCTGAAGCGGGTTCAATATGATTTAACTCAACGCGCACCAGCAGCGGAATTTACCTACTTATATAAGTACTATAAGTGATATTCCAATTTCGAGAACGCATCAAGTTTTTGTAAACAAATCTATGCATATACCTATATATTAACCAACCGCTTTTAACATCGATATAAAAATATGACAGTGTCGTAATAAAACTACTACCTATTATAAATATCATGAAAGTACACTAACAGTTTAAAACTATATATAATACTAATAAAACCTACGGTATGTTAATTATAATCTTTAGCGCAGTATAAACAAATATTTTCAAAGCCCAATATACAATGATCTTTTAAAAAGAACAAAATAAAACTGGTAATAAAATTTGTGTAAACAGATATAAGTATGTCGGTTTACAATACAAACTGTGTATTGCACTATAGTAAAGTTTATTAATGATTTCATATTTATTATTTTCGTTTAATTTATCTGTGTATACATAAATAATAGCTTCTTTTATACTTTTTCTATCTTATAACAGAGATTCTTATAATAAACATATGAAATCTATAAATATAAGAACTACAATCTTATATACGTAGTTTTCATGGATGATAATAATGAAATTTATTTCTCATTTGCTGCCTGAAATAATTAAAATAAAAATTAACTCAAGACCCGATTCTTATTATTTCAAACGATAAAACGAAAAAAGTTTACATTGATACGCGCACGACTCCATTTACTAACACGACTAGTTTTAATTTATTTGAACGACTCGATTCGCTCTAAAACAACATTGCACGCTTTTACTAATGATTTGTGTATTTTCGGGGATGATGGTTTTTTAGCTATAAACAAAAACAGTACCAAATATTAATAAAACTTATATAGCTGAAGATTCGAAGTAATCAAATCAGATACTAATTATATAATCTACTTATTTGATCTCTACTCATTTCAAGTTCAATGTTCATTTGCCCAAATATGTTATCTAAAATCTTTTCTATTTTCAAATTTCTATGCGTCAAAAGTACATAAGTAATATATGAAAGATTTTTCGCTCCTTGTGCGAATTCAGTGAATGAGTAAACACGTGACAAGCATTTGAATATATGCACGGCGCACAATGTCACAGAGCTGTTCAAGGCGCCCAAGTTTTATTGACCTTTCAATAGGCCCACTGAAGTTTTCTATTTGATTTTCCTCGTGTGCTCTGGTCGTTACCATAAATTTTCTTTGTCAATCTACGACAATGGTTATTTCTTCTTTTCAGACTATATATATATACATTAAAACAGACTTAGTCTTTTCACAATAATTTTCCGTACATGAATAACAAAAAGGGTATCAACAATGAAATTTTAAATGTTTCCGTTCTTATCTACTTCGTCGAGTATTATACTTATCATACGAAATAATTTTTCTCTAGAATTTGAATGAAATTGTACAGGTATATCAGACAGACCTACAATCATTTATAAAATAAAAGCTATTTACTATTTTAAGGTAAGATAAATTACTTCTGCTAATAATGGATCATGCAAATACATTTATTATCAATTTTTCACTGCTGTTTACATCGTATTATTATTATTTGATTACGCTATATTATGATTTTATTTTCATACGCTTTACAATTTTTCAAGCAATTGCGATCATTATGTATTAACCCATTAACGCCCAGAGGACACAATTTTGAGAGTAAAGTTTGAATTGTTGCTGTGCAATATGTGCATTGCTAAAATATTTTAAAATCATTACCCTTTATGTTTTCGAGGGTGCTCTTTTCAATGGTGGTGGTTAAAATTTCCTAAAATCACTTTTAATCATGGAAAATTGGAAAATTACCAAAAAAAAACAGAATTTTCGACTGCGATTTTTTTTTTAAACTAAAATTTCGATGCCTTATCGGTTCTGTATATGCCCAAAACCTATCTCAATCGTGGCCTCGAGGTCTGAACTTCAAAAAATAACGTTTAGCAAAATTTGAAAATTTTTCGTTTAAACAAAATGGCGGCCGAAGTGACGATTTTTTTTTAAACTTTGTGAATTTTTTCCTCGAAAACTATAGACT
>UELU01138841.1:1155-64151 GCA_900490025.1 Megastigmus dorsalis
TGTGGCGGTGGCGGCGGCGGCGGCTCTGCTACGGCAACGGCGTCCAGACAAGTATCAGTAGAGCTCTCTCTCTCTCTCTCTCTCTCTCTCCGCGAGCCAAAGCTAATCTACCGCTCATTAAGCCCCGGCTCTCTGATTTAGATACATCGGATGCTTCCTCGTGTGTACAAGCCTCCGATAGCCATAGACTCGCCTCTCTCTCTCTCTTTTCCTCGTATACTATACGGTCTGCTTCGAAAACTCGGCAGGGGCAAGAGTAAAAGGGATGCCAGTAAAAGAGAGAGAGAGAGAGAGAGAGTGGGAGAGAGAGAGTAAATTACGAATAGTTGCAGGACCGCGGCGAAGAGAAGTCCGTCGGCGAAACGATCCGTCGATAGGGAGCCGCGCGTGGCTTTAATTGCTTTTTATCGAAATCACGACACGGAGCGGGAGATACGCGCTTTATCTCTCCTTCTCTCTCTCTGTGTCTCTCTCTCTCTCTTTCGTTGCCGGCATTGACCCCTGCGGGGCTGCTGCCGTCGAGGGAAGAGATCGCAGGTGATCCTTGCCGTATGGATGTGGATGCGCGCGCGAGCGCCAACGAAAGGCGCTTATAAATTATGTTAACGTACTGGTACACCTGAAAGATTTTACGGTACTTACACGGCATTCCCGAACTCATTATATCTATACCGCATTTTCTGTCTGTGTGTATATGAGTTGAGCATGTGCGAGTATGTGTGCGAGTTCACTCGGTGAGCGAGATTTTTTTGCTACCTTTCGCGAGCGTGATTTATCCACTGTTTGTTGCTGCAAACTTGCTTATACGTGCAGTGTACATACGAGGAGGCGAACGGCACTGGTTATTAATTTTTTTTTTTGCGGGTAAACTGTTGCTTCGCGGGACACGTGTATTCCGAATTTTTGCAAGACTAATATTTGTACAACGAGAGAAAAGTTGTATTTCTTCTTTGTCGACAAGTACTTACAATTCCACGTTTGCATAATCATCAGAAATTGATAGTAGCAATCATAATAGCTTCGTTGTGCACGTGAAACAGTAAAGACATTCCGTGTCAAAAGCAAGTTAAAAAATTTTCTTTATAGACCAGTTAAAATCATTCTGACTGGCAATAAACATCATTAAGCGATGTATGAAGTTCAGTCTAACTGCAGCAGGTGAGAGAATAAATCGGGCCAACAAAGGATCGTTAACTCGCCCTCGATGTAATTAAATTCGAACATCCTCTAATAATCGACATAAAGATAATCGCGACGAAATTGCCAAGCAAGTGTGTATAGAGCCGTGCGCTCTCGCTTTTTTTTACGAGCCATTATCCGGATTTGTTTCCGCAAGTCACGAGCCGGACTCTTCGTGTAAAGATCAAAATTAGATCGTTATAACATGAAATTGTGCTGGCTGTGCTACAATTACCTTCCGATTCGGCGTTATTCGAGGAGATAATTTCATGAATATGCAAATATGAATTTAACAACGTTTCTACGGATTTCGCATATTATATTCTATATTTTCTCGGAATATCTTTCGCTGTATGGTTTTTCCATAATTCGTTGAAAACTTACAGAAACATTAAAGCTATCCAATTACATTATTAAAAACTTTAAGAGACAGTTAAAATGATCGTCAAAGATATATAAGCGTCGAATCAGTGTTTGACGCGCGGCTCGAGACGATAATCGAATCGATAGCCAACAAATCACGCAGCGACACGTCGCCTTGCATAGAAAATCGCGCAAACTGCACACTTTTAATTCGCGCCAATGATATATCGACAATTATTTTTTACGTCGGTGCCGCCGCCGCCGCAGCGACTTATTTATATTCATGCTTGGAATCGCGATGGGCAAATTGAATAAGCGTACAAATTTCATATGGCGAGAAGTAGGACTTCTTTTTCTCCCTCTCCTCTCTCTCTCTCTCTCTCTCTCTCTCTCTCTCTCTCTCTCTCTCTCTCTCTCCCGGGTCTTTCCAAAGCATAAATTCACTTCTAAAGATCAAGATATTATATACACTTTAAAACTACTTATTTATAAGTCATTTGCATCGGAATTGGTGATCCGGTAGTATGTGCAACTCGGGGGGGACCCGAGTGTGTGTGCTGCGCATACCGGCGCGCATTAATACACCTTTTGAGCCGCGCGTCAATTGCTCTCTCACTCTCTCTTGCCTGCACAGAGAGAGAGGGCATACAATATTCATGCAATATCCCTCTCTTGCGCCCGTCGATAGTAAATCAGCGTTAAATCAGCAGATTAACATCAACCGTTAAACATCCTCTTAAACATATTCGGCAAGAGAGAGAGAGAGAGAGAGAGAGAGAGAGAGAAGGAGAGAGTCGAAGGTGGAGTACACTGCAGCGTTCACTTATATATTCGTTCGGTGGCCGGCGGCGGTGACGCGCGTCGCCAGCAGAGTCTCGACCCCTCGAGCGCAGCCGCAACAGTAAAAGTGAGCTTCTCTCTGTACATATACACTTATACATAGGCGCACGTATAGAAGCTATCGCGCGCGGATTAATGAAAACTGGTATCATAACCCGTATATAGGCGATGCGTAATTTCTTTGGAGATCCGCGTGCGTCGGGGCTTTTTTCGCGCACTCGCACTCCCACCCTATATATACATAGTAATGCATGCGCAAAAAAATGCGGGAGGGAGAGAGATTGACTATCGCCTATATTAATTAGAATCGGACATGCGCGCAAGGCCTTCCCTCGAGCGTGGATACAAAGTGGCTGGGTTGTATATTGCAGCGCTATGGGGACGTGATATTTGGGGGAGAGGGAATAATTCTATAGCACGTGCGCAACTTTGTTGAGCTGATTAACGCTTGTGCGAGTAATATATTATGATATTGCGCGCACCAACAAGTTTATAAATTTCTTTATTAATTTTCTGCTTGCTTATTAGTTATGTAGGCCAATGCGGGAATGAATCTTTTCTTTTTCGTTATTTTCTGAGCTTGTTAACCACGTATTCGTGAAAATTCATTAATTAAAAACGCATAGTAGATACTATAACGTCGTTGCCTATAAAAACACATTTACTGCGCAACTAACGCAAACTAATCATAAACTTTACGCACCACTAGCTGCCGCGAACCTAATCGATTCTTAACTACCCGCTAATCAAGCGATAAAGCCATTAAATTCTCGCATACGAAATCCGTCATTCTATCATCCGCGCGTCCAAAAAGCTCAGCGATAACCTTATACATCAGCAGCCATCACCAGATCTATTATGCACCGTCTGTTTTCACAAGGAGTCGAATAAACCTCGCACTGCATATATAAGAGTGCAAAACGTCGTCGCAGTCAGTCGGTCCATAAAGTGCGCAGCGCCTCATGATCGGCTCAGCCTAATCGTCTTCATTACGCGAAATTAATATGCAAATGCGCCGGAAGAGCGGTGCAGCTCTTATTTATGGCGGGACGCGAGGCAATAGCTGCTGCTGCTACTGCTACTCTACAGACTGCTCCCGTATTATGAGCGCACCACCGACTTGTCCGCACCGAACGCAACACACACTGTGCAGGCCTTACACCGTCGTATATATATACGCAACACGGCGTGTCACCCAATTAATTATCCCTTCGCTCAACGCCCCGTTAAAGGCCTGGGCACTGTAGCACGGCGGCGGTGGTAGTCAAGGCTCCTTATTTTGCCCGCTAGGCGGAGAAAGAGAGAGAGAGAGAGACGCTTATTAGCAGTGTGCACACTCCCCCCCTGCAGAGTATACGGGGGATTTATTTTTCCTCGATTCGTCGAACCGTTAAGTAACCTTATATATATATATATATATATATATGTGTGTGTGTGTGTGTGTGTGTCTGCGGCGCTCGAGCGTTTATAGTTGCTCGAGGAGTTTCGTCCTGTGTATATATATATACTGGAATTTTCCAATTTCCGCAGTAGGCGAGTGCAGAGAAAGAGAGTAATGCGGAGAAGGAGGAGATGATGACCGGGGGAAATAAGCGAGAAAGAGTGGATTATATATCGCGTATACCACTTGTATAAGTGGAGAATGCGGCGCGGTGAAACATATGTTGACAATGGAGCGCGCAGGACTTTGTGTGTAAGTATGGAGGGACGCGGGGAAAATGCGAGGGTGCACTTGAGGGAAAGATATGCTTTTGGGGGAAATGCGGAAAATACCCGAGGTATAGTGGGGAAATTACTGTACTGGGAATATTTTTTGTAAATATTTGCTGGCTGATCAGTTTTAATGAAAAATCGTAGGCTGTACAAGCTTGAATCTCAGTACCTACTGTTATTGTTGCTTTTAGACAATTAAATCAATAGCCACATGAGGTACATTTATTAATTTCGAAAAATCTTGCTATATCTGAATAATCATCAAATTAGAGGTCTTATAATTAATATCAATTATATTTGAAATATAATAGATGGTATTTCGAAAAATATTTATCTCGTACTTGCAGCAAAACTTGTAACATCGAACGATATGTTCTTCCCATCGCAGAATTCGCGTAACAATGTTTTCATCAAAGTCGAAAAATAAAGCGCACGCACTCGTATATATAAAGAAGGAGGAAAAAGTACACAAGCGGAAATCATAGGGTGCGGAGAAAGAGAGTGAGAGAGAAAAAGGAGTGACAGCGAAAAAGAGGGACAGAGAGAAGATGAGAGTTTGCACGGGTCGGTCGGTCGTCGCCGGCGCGCAGCAAAAATGAAGAAAAAGGCAAAATTAGGGGCGTGCACGCAGCAATCCCCTCGTTAACGAGGAGCTCGTTTCGGGCGTTTAATTAACCGGCGCGGTCGTCGGTAAAGACGGTAACTCCTGTACACACCGATGCCTACACACACGCACACACACACACATACAATGAGTATACGAACCCTGTGCAATCCGGCGAAACGACCTTGTGCGCCGTTCTGATATATTTCACGCGCGGCAATACTCGCGCGACATCCTCGTCCCTAACAGTCGTAACTCGACTCGCAGCTATATACAACTATAGGTCCTGCACATCGTGTGCGCGCGCGAGAGAGAGAGAGACTAGAAAAGAATCTCCTCCGAGAATTTATTTGACAATCGTTCGTAAAGCGCATCGACGAGGTGTCGTCTTCGGTGCATTGTTGTCACACACCCGTCGCGGCATTATTTTCCATCGGCTGCTGCTGCACACAACGTAACGCCTTAAGAGAAAAAGCTCACGTGTGCGTACGGTACTCTTAGAGGTGCTTAGGAATTAACACTTTTGACAAGCGGGAAGAGTCGGCTGTATTTTAGTGTGGGGCGCCGTAAACAAGCCGCGCTGAATCACTCTTTCAGTGCGGGAATTCATTTTTAAATGACGCTAAAGCTTAGGCTAAGCTAGCGAGCAACGCGTCAACATTAGTGTGGAATGCGCGAGAGCTGTGAAGTCGTTTTATCCGTGAACTGCGCGAAATATTCGCTTTACGCGAGAATTTTCCCCACTCTCTTACCGGGCATCTCCTTGTATACATACAATTAAATTGCGGACAGTGTTTTATTTGTCATTGATTTATTTATATTATATATTTGGGCTCGAAAGCTAGCTTAGAGAGAGAGAAAGAGAGGCTGTCGTTCGCGAGCGCGAATACTTTCGGATAATAAATTAAACGAGCCGGCGGCGGCATTCTCGTTAGCGAATAGTTGCGGTAGCTCTGGCCGTGTACAGCAAAGTCAAAAGTTTCGCACAAAAAGAGTCGCGGGGATGCGTCCGTCCGTCGTTTTATGCTTTTAGCACGCATACTTGAACCTCGAGGATGACGATGTAAAAAAATGAATTATTTATACATATATATACACCTTTTCTACAGCTTTAACGTTTTCTTCGAAATCTCAATTTATTTCTAAATTCCTAGCTGCGAAAAGTAACGTGTATACGAAGGTAGAGAAGCTTTGCGGACGTGCAGAGAGTCGGGGGAAAAAAAAGAGGCAATACGAGTCTACGGCCGTGCGTTATTGCTCGTAACAGCGACCGGCACATATATATATATATATATATATATATATATATACGACTCTCGGCAAAAAGAAAATGTCCAAACTCGAGCAGCAGAAGCAGCAGTAGCGGTAGCAACAGCAGCAGTGCGTGCACGGCAAGCGATGCAAGAGTCCGACTGGACACTTACGCACACGTACACGGAGAGGTAGATCCATTGATAATGTCCCCTCGTGCCTGTTCTCGCGTCGGCATGAGTTTCTCCGACTTGCTGCCTCTGCTTCCTTCCTCGTATAAGCATGTGGATGTTAACCAGGCCCTTCTGAGAGAGAGAGAGACAGAGAGAGAGAGATAGGAGGCACAGAGTATATACGAGATAGCGATGCAGCTGGAAACTCGTCTACGAGAGAGAACGTTTTGCATATGGGCGAGTTTTGAGCGAGTCTCTGCAGGTGCAGATTCACGTACGAGCTGCTCTTGTGGGTTTAGTTATACTTGCATTACCATTGCTTTGTAGTATACACTTTTTTATGTGTATATATATTTTCTTCTTTCGTTTAATATTAAAATCTTAATTGTGGCGTAATAATTATGTCATCGTTGCAAATTGCCGTACGAGGTATCCTTACAAAATACAATTTCGAGCTTCGATCAACGGCGCGGAGGATTAAAATTGGCTACATAATGTTTTTTACTTTATTGACCGGTAAATCGCATTAACGATTCCTTTTCACCTGCTCTCGCTCGCGAATACTTACACGAATTTCGATCGAGCGGCGCATTAGCCACTTGAAATACGAAACATCGCCAAGAGTAAAACGGGAATGAGTCGAGAAAGAGAGAGAGAGAGAGAGAGAGAGAGAGAGAAGGAATCCGCAGGCATACATACACGTGGAGCGAAGAGGTGTGCATGGCGATGGAGTGAGGTAAGAGAGAAGGTCGTGGCTGTGCCGGCTGCTGGCGCGAGAGAAGAGGACGATGGAAGCGTGCGGTACTCCACCATAACTCCCATATCGCGCAATTAATCTTTTTATTAATTATCGACGCGCGGTGCAAGCGCTGACCTCGTTAACCCGGCGCGGCGCTCGGTGGTTGTGGTGATGGTAAGAAGCGCGGAAGTAGCCCGACAGGCCTATCCACTGCTCATATATATACCTTTGGCGCGCGCCGATCGGTCCGTTGCTCGAGTAATGCATCTATCCCAACTGCGCCCGCGCGTTCTATTCCGTTGCGATGCGCGTGTGTGCACTTTTACTGCATAGAGGGAAGACTCGGTCGGTCACGGCTCTTACACGCTCTGCTACATCGTGCCGATATAGGTGTTGCGCGAGCGGCTTCTTTTCGATCCCTTAATTGAATCATTAATCAACGATTATTGAGCTTTTAATCACTGTGGGTGGGGCTTGCCCTCTCTCTCTCTCTCTCTCTCTCTTGGTCTGTCGACAATGGTGCCTCGCGCGCGCACACGGCATTCCCATTGATTTTACCCTGATTTTTATCTTGAACGATTCGTTTTTTTTGTTACTCGTGCACGTTATACCCGATGCACCAATTCTGTATCGCGCGGATCTTATTGCTCTTAATGCGACAATAAATTATTGGCCGCTCGGATTCCTGAACCGATTTTTCGATGCCCTTATACCAGACGATGAAATCAATTTAAAGGCTATATAACTGTTTGTCGATGTGCGAGCGAACGCTTTAATATGTATAAGTGCCGTCGCTAAAACTTTTAATTCGGTTAGAGCGAGGAATTTTCAGAAATGCGGCCTTTATAACTGTCTCTTTAATTTTAAATTCTATCGTAAACTTTTTGATGATTCCTTTATAAACATCTATTATTTGAATCTATTACTAAACTAAATGAATCGATCAGCTCCTAGAATAAAAAGCCAGCCGTTTTCGAAGCTTCAACCGCACAAATAACCAATATTGTAAAATATCGCTACTTCCAGGCTTTAAACCTAACCTGTCCCAGGTCTCCCAGTCCATCTCAACAACCCAACATCTTCATTATCCGCCTATAAGATGTCCCCCTTGAAGCGACCTCCTTTGCAAAATAGAAAACGAAGGAGGGAAGAAAACGCCGCATCGCCCGAGCTTACAGGCTACCCAGCAGCAGCAGCAGTCTCGCAAAAAATATTTTTTCTCAAACTCTGACCCGAATATTCCCTCAACACGCCAGTAGTGGCAGCGTTGCACTGTACGTCGTCGCCTATAGCTGTCGTGGGGCGCGTTCGCCTCGCTCGTATATAGGGGAGAGAAACTATACCTATGCCTCGTTTTCATTCAGCCCGGGCGAGCGCGATACAACCCTATATACGAGGGAAAGCACAAAGCTTTCCCTCGTATACACTTAAGGCACGCCGGATAGATGCGCCTGGAGTGAGCGAGACAGAGGCTGAAAAGCCGACGATAAATGGATGCTGCCGCTGCCGCCTGCTGCTGCTGCTGCTGCTGCTGCTGCTTCTGCACTGAGGAGACGCGCGCGTGCGATGGTTTTCGCCTCTCTCTCTCTCTCTCTCTGAGCGCGCCCATATAATGCGAGAGAGCTGCCTATGCTTTTCCAGCGCCGGAGATAGCCATCTCTTATGCACTTTTATGCGCCACAGAGTGAGCACACACACACAAACACACACAGATACGCGTGTATGGTGCAGTGTGTTTGTGTGTGTGTGTGTGTGTTCAGAGCCCAGAGAGCTTTCTCTCTCTCTCTCTCTCTCGTGCGAGCCGCGGCAGTACACACAGGGTGTCGGGGCTGCTATAACGCTCACGGGCTCATTCTTCATTTCTTAACTGGAATGCTTTTGTCGCCCGGTCGTCTCTTACTCGCCGAGGGAGCGAGCGCAAAACAAGATACCGGCACCACACGGGCCCGAGCGCAGCGTCCGTTATGTTACTCACGACTTTTCATAAGGACGCGACAACCAACTCGTCCAAAGTATTACAAATGGGAATCGTGAAATTATTTAACCACTTTATGCTCTCTCTCTCTCTCTCTCTCTCCTTTTCTGCCTCGCTCGCAATGCTGTGTATATATACTGGATGCGCGTATATGTATATATGTATATGTTGGCTTTTCACTGGCCACGGGCGGCATACTTTTGTGTGCCACCTTATTCTTGGTATCGAGCTCGCGAGCTGCCATTGCCTGTACCGATGAAATACTACCTAATTTTGAATAATTTTTTTATATATAACTGATTTTAAGTATAATTTGTGTGACAATGTTTATTCAATATCGTTCGGGTTGAGGTTTTTTTCCATGGTATGTATCCGGCCGATACAAGCGTCAAAATATATTTCTCGTGTCGCTAATCGTTCTGGATATAATTGAATGTCGGACGTTGACTGCACTTCCCAGTACATAAATTCATAACGTTTTTTTCTATACGCAATAAAATTGTCTTTATGTATAAATTTAAGTAATTCATTCTTCACGAACACGTCACTTTTATCAAGTTACAATGCAACAAGTCTTTTTCAAAACTAATTACAACTAATTTCAAATCTTTCACACCGACATTCGCTCTTTTTTGGCGAATGAAAGACTTAAATCAATGTGAACTCTTAAATATCTCGAAAAATTTTACTTTCATCTTCAGAGTTCCGACCGAAAGAGTATATTACATTTCTAAAATCTCATCTGATGGGGCAGCAATCTCCTTCTCACCGATATAGGATGCACTTCTCGAATCGCGATCTCTCGTGGCGTTCGCTCACAGCTTCCTCGGCTCCCATTAAACTCCCATTGTCAGAGGCTCGCGAGAAAGAAACTCCAGCTTGTAGAGGCGGCATCATCCTGGCATTTCTTTTCCGAATTCGCCAACGATTCACCGGAACGAAATCAAGGATTTGGTCCTACACCGCGGGCGCTGCGGCCGTCCTTGAGAAAAACGCGCTCTTGCGATCCTCTCTCACGCCTGTCTGCATAGCTGCTACGTCCCTCGACGATCTATCGATTTCACGCGGCTGCGCGGCATTCGCTGGATAATTCAGCTACAGACGATGGAGAGATTCTCTCGAGACGCGCTGCTGCTGCGGCTGCTACTGCACGTGATTCGGATCATTGACACCTCGTGGTGTTGGGCGAGGTACCGTTCTGGGAAAGCAGGAAGTTATGGAGCTGCGAAGCCTTTAAGTAGCTAACAGACGCTCCCGCGACTCCCTTCTTCTCCTTCTTCTTCTTCTTCGTCTTCTTCTTCTTCTTTCAGCTTGTTCCGCTGCTGGTGATGCTGCTGATGCCGCGAGGTAGCCGTGTGCGATGCGCCATGACAGCGAAATTGAATGATCGGTAATCGGTGGTCGTGGCGAAAACGCGCGCGCCGCTAATCCGAGTCTCGTTACTACGGTTGTTGCTTTTTACTGTTGGATGGATAATCTGGAATGAGAGTCTGCTTTAGCTTTGAACTGTACGGTGTCAAATTGTTTCGTTTATCTTGGAATACAGTACTCGGTGGAAAATTTTCGCTCTACGATCGGTTCAATTGGAATAATGATTTTATCGCTCATGTCTTTTGTTTCGTGAATATTCAACGGAGAAGCGCAAAGAGAATCTCACGGTGCATCGATAACCCATTGAAAGAAATAGCCGCAACATTTTACACAACAAAAACATTTCTTTTCCATCTCGCATGCATGGCAAAACACAATAATATCTCTAACCCCAGTAATCGGAACGCCCCGCCGCCGCACTCATTATACGCACCACGGGCGTATCACCAACCGCTGGCGCCATGCTCCCGCAAAGTGCATATACTCTGCACATATAATACACACCGAGTGAGAGAGAGAGAGAGAGAGAGAGAGAGAGAGAGAGAGAGAGGGAGGACGTATGGTGGCGGAGGCTCCATTAGGCGATCGCTTACACATATCGTAGGTAAATATACATGGAGTGGGAAAAAGAATGCATACACCCACGCGCAGTGGCGCGCGAGCGAGAGCGGCCTCATCAAAGAAAACCAAGTTCGCGCGCCTCGATTCCCACGCGATAATGCACACGTGTATATACCTTATGCCAGGATTGAGTGTGTATGTGTGTACACCATCTCTCTCTCTCTCTCTCTCTCTCTCTCTCTCTCTGGCTTTATTAAAATCTCCAACACCCGCGATGGATTTCTTCATTTCGCGTAATTATTGGTCTGGGCCGGTTCTAAATTAACCTGTCGCCGATATTTTTCATCGCGCGATGCAGCTGGGATATATGTGTTTTCCCCCCCAGCTGTTCTCCAGTTTTCTGCGCCGTACTCTATCTGATTCAATCCCTTTATACCCTCTATTTCTTGGAAATTTCAAAAGCTTTGTTCTTGCCAACGTTTCTGATATCTTGCAAATATAAAGATCGAGGAAACCCGTAAAATACTTGACTGTCATCGGAGAGACTTATTAAGCGAGCGTTCGGCTTTATCATTCTAAACACGAATGAACGATCGTTATTTGTTGTTCCAAAGATAAATAGAGTTTGACCGTTTTATCCCATCACGAAGCGAGAATCGAAAAGAGTATCGGAATGAATTCCGCCACGGCGACACTTCTCAATCCCCAATAAACATTACCTCCGAATCGTCTTTGTTTCGCATTTCCTCGCAGCTCCCCTGTAACGGCCGCCAATATATACGAGGTCGGCTCCGGCTTTCCTACTGCACCGCACTCGTCTAAACGGCCCTGCACACATACACATACCCGTATCCGCAGCTTGGCCTTTTCCTCTCTATATGCACCCACTTGCCGAAGCCGCGAGAACCGCAGCCCGCGGCGTAGTTTCTCTCTCTCTCTCTAGCTCTTTCGTCGCGTTGTGGGAAACTGCTGGGATAGAGGAACGATGGGCCGCGCGCGCGTATATTTCTAACGGCACCGCAGACATCCAGCGGGTACCGCCCGTTTGGCTCCGAGCGCTATATTGCCTCTTCTCTCGCACACGCGGAAACTGCGCTGGTGCTCTTCCACGTGATCCGCCGGCCGCCGTTGCCGCTAACTCGTACAGCGAGTAAATTTTCGAGCCCTGCGGAAAAGCTCGGCCTGCTGCTGCTGCAGCTATACAGCTTCGGGGAATTCACTGCCCCCCGACGAAATGATGATGACGACGAAGGTAATGATGGCTATCCGTTACGGGCGATATAGAATGGATACGCCGACTTGCGCGAGGATCCTACGAGCTTTTTATGGACTTCTAATTTTTCTACTTTATTAGCTGTCGGGCTTGATTGGTTTTATTGAGATTGTCGGAAAACTTCACTACGAGGCGCTTCGACGACTGCAGCTCTCGAAAAGTAGTTTTGCGCTTTAGGAGAGTTTTGCGCGGAAGATCGACGGCGCACATGGTTTACAGCGATTGGCACTACACTTTTATGTTCGTTTTACGGATGGATTCCGCAAGTGTTACCTGCGAGTTTTGTTGGAAAAAAAAAGTGGAAATGCCGAGTATGTCTTGGATGAAACCCGACATTCTCAAAATTTCTAGAATATTTAACTAATTGAATATCATCTCGTTATTTATTTCAAGCTTATAGCTAAGACAGCCAAATGACCTCATGAAGCTCATTATTTTCTTCCAGCATAAAAGTATCGTTTCCAAATAATAAGAATATCGGTACTCCTCGATACGAAAGCAATAGACTCAATGACCATTTCCGATAATAATTAATCGGAAACTTTGCGCTCTCGTTTATAATTGACAAAAGTCCCGTCGACTGCACACTTTTTTCTTCCGTCGAAATATCAGCCGGGGACGCCCTGCGCGGCTCTACGTTATATAGTCCACAACTGAGAGGCTCTACTTCAATTAGGCGCTCCTTTAGTTTAAAGAATCCTCTTAACTCTCCGGGGCCGTTGTTAAACTCGTCACTTTTACTCCTCCCGCACGCTCGAGCTCACAAAAATAATACATATATATTCAAATGCATGAAGCGAGAGAGGAAGAGAGAGAGAGAGAGATAGAACGATTCTTCGGCAGTTCAGAAAACAACGAGGTGGGTCGAGTATAGAGCCTCCGCGCGCTCTTTCTCTCCTCCCGTTACGGCCGAGAATCTCGTCGTTTCGTCGGGACGTGTAGAACTATAGTTCTGGGGCTCTCTGCCTCGGACGAGCAAGTGATTTACGCGAGAAAAGGTGAAGCAGCGAGTTGAGGGAGGCCACTCTCTCTCTCTCTCACTCTCCCGTTCACCCTCGTGCGAAACACGAAACTGCTCGGCGCTCACCATAGAGAGCTCGAGATATAAGGCCAAAGCAGCAGAAAGAATAACGCCAACTCCAATAATACTACGCGAAGCAGCGCGCGCTGTATTATAACCTGTCTCGCTCACTAAATCTCCGCCGCACCGATTGACACACGTATATATATAATATATATATATGTGTACACGGAGCAGGGTGCTATGCAGTAACTTTCTCGCGCACGCGCGTCTCTTAAATGCTTTTCTCTCTCGCTCTCTCTCTCTCTTCCCCATAAGCCTATAAACCTTATCTCCAATTTTGGGCCGAAATGGATTTGACCTCAGCGCGCGGCTGCAGCAATGGACGTCGGGGGCGAGAGAGCACACGTGCGCGCGTGTGTGTGTGTGTGTGTATGTGCAGTGTAGGAGGGGGACAGGTGTCGTAAAAATATCGGAGAGAAGGAACAAACCCGACAAATCTGTTCGCGAGTCTCGCCGTACTTTATGAACCACATACACAGAGAGAGAGAGACGCGTGGAATGTATATGCAGTTCCGGACGAGAGGCAACAAGAGAGAGAGAAAGAGAGAGAGAGAGAGAGAGAAAGAGTCTAAGACCGGTCTTCCACGTGTGTGTACGTGTGCGCAGTGCAGCGTACACGAGCAAAAGACTTATGCGCATTCGGCTGTTTTTCGCCTTTTTGCACACTGCTGCAGCGCAGCGAGCAACTTTATGCGATGCTCATCTGTTGCGCGAGAGAGTCTGTCTTCTCTTCTTTTCGGGCCTTCCTCTCGCTGCGCGCGTACTTACGCTCGAAAACGGATTATTGGACGTGTGTATCTGCATGTGTGTGTGTGTGTAAGGGGGCCGAACGCGTGTGGTTCGTCTCTCTCGCTCTCTCAAATTTGTCTAATATTTTACGCTGTTTACGCTAGCCGAAAAGTTAAGTGCACCACCGCCGCCGCCTCGGCTGCTCGAGATGCTCGTATTCGGTATACGCTGCACGAGGTCAATGCCCAAAAAACGCGTGCACATATGTGTATACACGCGCGTAATGAAATGGCTGCGGCCGTCGTGAGCGAAAAGAAAGGATTCTACAGCTATACGCAATTATATGCTGTGCTGGCCAAAGTGAGGCACCTGTGAAATCTTATACAATAAACTATATATATATATATATATATATTACGCGCTACATTTATAGTTTATAATTTATTATAATTTTTTTGGTTCTTTCTGTTTCAGGTAAGTGGCCTGCATGGATTTACGAAAATTCCTCCCATTCCGCGGTATAGCGCATAAGTGAGTATACAGCAAGCACTCGTTTCCTCTAAGCACAAGCTGAAAGATCTCTGCAGGGCAGTTAAAGTCGGAAGTCGAGAAACACGCGCGATAAAACGTCGATATATAGCGCAAAATCGATAGTTCATTCTCACCTCGTACTCGTGCTTGCCTGACTCGAGGAAAACGCATGGTATTCTAACCGCTCACCGTGTGAAAATTTTCGTCCCAAAAAAGCCGCCGCGACCCCCTCAAGCTCTAAACCGGTAAAACCGAAAAAAGCCCCTTTTATTAAGGTTTCGCGCGCAGCCCGCGCAAGATATACATACACATATACTGTATGGGTGCGCACATAGTCGAGTGCTATACACCAGTTATAAGCTCGTAAAGACGTCCGGTAAAGTATCGACGTTTCTCTCTCGCTGGCGCTAGGCCTGCAGTCGAATCCGTACCAGAAATTCCACCTTAGGGAGTTTAACAGCAGTAGCAGCATCGGCAACAGCAGCACCACCAGCCACCGCGAGAGAAAAGATGCACAGCAGCGCAACACTCAGCGCCAAAGAAAATCCGCTGCAGAGGATGACGATGCGTGGGAAAAAGAGGTATACCTAACAGCCTCCGCCGCCGCCGCCGCCGCCGCAGCCGCCGCCGCAGCCGCCGCCGCTTGGAGAGCTCGCGAGACCCTATAGAAACCGATCTGTCTTATACCGGGGCGCGCATGCCGCGCGGGAATTTCTCATCGATTTATCGTGTCGCTGGCATCGGGCGCGCGCGCGGGACCTCGTGGTGGTGTCGATATACGTGTACGTATATATATATATGCATGTGGCCCCCGCGGTCGTGCACCCGTGCAGATCCTCTCTCTCTGACCTTCGCTTTCTCTCTCTCTACAGATCTGACCGCACGTACAGTATACACGAAGAGCGCATCGAACTCGCGCGTGAGATGCGTTGCGCACGCACTCGTAAATAGGAGGGGGAGATGGAACGTGCTAATTTTGAATAGGTGCTCATTTGCGTGCGTACACCTTGCGCGGGGCCGCCGATGTTGTCACGCGAACTTCCCACGTGCAGTGCCGATGGATGATGATGGACCTCGCGCGCGAGATTCTTCAATGTCCGCACTCGCTCCTTTGGTATAAATATACTCTTACTTTTTACGGCCGATGCGGGATCGAACTACGCGTTATGCCGATCCGCGGATGCAAATATATGAAACCGCACGCGCGTACTTTTTCACTTAGCTACGCCTCGTTCCGTGCACACACACACATATATATATATGTATTATACATGCGTTCGCACCGCGCGAGCAATGGCTTATGATGTAAGATAAATCGCCTATGATTCCCAACGCTTTCGCCCGAGTGAATTTCTAGTTTTGCAAAAATCTCTATATGTGAATCGATAGCTGACCCTCGAGGGAGGATTGCACGAGAGGCTGGGCAATTTGTTTTTACGATGCGAAAGTAAAAGTTCTATATTTATGCCATGGGTATGTTGATGAATCTCTTTCAGTAGAGCCTACGCGGATGAATAACAAAACGGTACGGTGTATCGATATTTTAAATTCAAATTTGGCGAATTGACTTTGTATGGCATGAACGTTTGAAAAAATATTCATGCTTCCATATACAAATAATTTTTAGCTCCACTTATTCAATTGTCTGCACTGATAAATATGAATAACTTTCAGTTTCTGTACTCGATTTTCCTTTTCACGCTCAATGATTTTAAAAATTGTTTTACTTTTATAAATAAAATTTTGGTCACTTAACTATATACCTATATATATATATATACCACTGTCCAATCATAGCATCGGTCAAGTTTATTAAAGATACAATTAAAATCCAGATAAACAGATGCAGAGAATAATAATCGTTCCACTCCTAACTTAACATCGAAATTGCATTAAAATTTCAAGCAGCTCACTTAAAATATCAAATATGGTCCCCGTGTGCACTCTTAAAAAGGTCTGCCTTTCGGAAGGGTAAACGCAGAAGTTTTAATGTGTACATTGACGATCACGAGGGAGACTTATATCTACATCATCCCCATCCCATCCGGCATCATCCATCGATTGATTAGATAAAACATTTCGACCCAACCATTGTATATACAGCAACAATATCTCCCTTTGGACAAGAGCGAAAGGCAAAAACGAAAGAAAGCAGCGATAAAAAAGAAATAAAAGCCGCGCCGTAAAACTCGGACTCGCGGCAGGCGACGTCGGCATATGTCCAAATTCATGGAGCACACGCGGCGGCCACTGTCGAGCTCGCAGTAAATCATAATAGAGCTTGGGCGCCATGATCTTCGTATACACACGCCACGAAGGGATATATCCCTATATATGCTTTTTGTTTATCGAGCGGATGAGCCTCTTTCCTTTTCACCAATGACTCACGCACCGTTCTCTACATGTGCGCATGTGTGTGTGTGAGAGAAAGAGTCTATGTACTTTAAAGAGAGAGAGAGAGAGAGAGAGAGAGAGAGAAAGAGAGAGAAGTTGTGGGTGCGCGCGCGCGGGAGAGTCTGTTTGCATTCGACGTATGGCCGCGCGTGTGTATATATACGCCGGCTCGCGATGCATTTAACTAATTGCATTATGCCGCGTTGGGGTAATGTACTTACGTTTCAGCGCTAACCGTTTGCACGAGGAAGATAATTTTAAAATTTCTTGCTGTGCCTTTGCGATAGATATTAAGGGACGGGTCGGCGAGTAGCTCTTATATGCGGACGTGACCGACTTTATTTAATTAATATATAATATATACCTACCGTATAATTATTCGTGTGTTCTACTTTAGTTACATATTTATTTTTTCGAAGCAAAAAATTCATATAAAATTTTTTAATTATATTGCTGTTTGATTTGATTTTGTTTCCTACGTAATTTAAATTGACTATAACATATTTTTCAGAATTATAATTGAATAAAAATGTGAAAAGCATAGAATTTAAAAAGAATGAAATATAATATAATAAAAAATTTCGTTTTAAATTTGATTTGCAAATACAGCTTTGCTAGATATTGTAATAAAGTAAAATGAAAAACTTTTATATGTGCACTATAGAATTGAATGGATTTCAGTGGAAAAGTTTTTATTACAATATCCAATCAGCTAGAATTAGCAATTAATTTAAGTATTTAATCAGTGAAGCGCAATATACTTTATTATTTTTATAATAATAGCACTTATTAATAATTTTAGTATAAACTCTGTTTTATTAGCTTTTATTAGGCTTTATGGTATTTTTATATTGAAAAATGTCGTTAGGCCAAAGTCATTCGATAATTCAGTACGGATTTTTTATATTTGATTAAGGCGTCGATAATATTATTATATAAAATATAAAATTAAAAATCAAAAGAAAATTATGAAAATAAGACCTTTAAAATGAAGATGTGCAACCTTTCGCAAGCGTAATAAAGACAAGCATTTACAGTATAAAACGTATGAATCTTAATCATTTATATATGCGTACATATTATGCTTACAGAACGATTACGTACAATATTCAAATTGAATACCAAGCGTCTGTCATCGCTCATCCATATCTACTTGATATATATTCGTTGCACGTGTCCGTACACATAACTATACCATTCGAAACAAATATTTTTACAGTTATCCCCAAGATTTCAAATAGCCGGCCTCCGCCGACGAACGTCACATCTCCAATCATCACCCTACCGAGCCCACAACAAGTAAAACAACAAAAAGCCAAGAACCAAGCGAAACAAGACATCTCGGTCCGACCCAATTCCCAAATCGGCACTAAACTTTTCCCATTCCTCATTAACCACTCGGCCAATAATCCAAAGTGACCGAGGATCTAGGATCTACCAGGACTCCGCAACTAACGTCACGCGAGCAAAGTTCCGTGGATCTCGCGTACACTATACATAGTTCGATCCGTCGCGGCATGGCAGCTGTCAGGTAGCGCTAGAGGCGAGGCTCTCGTGATGTCCACTCTCTCTCTCTCTCTCTCTCTCTCTCTCTCTCTCTCTCTCTCTCTCTCTCCCCGTGAAACGAAGACTGATGGCGACAAGTCAGGAATGACGCGCTCTCCGCGCGCCTCGAGCTTCGATATTTTTCATGCCCCACCGTCGCTCTTTCTCTTCTATGTATATATACACGACCTTTTTCTAGCCCCGCGACTATTAATTTTACGCGTCCTGATTGTGTTCTGGGACTGTCGCGCGGCCGCGCACACCCACCGGCATATATATACAGTGTCCGCGTGTGTCTGTATAGGTGACACGGAGGACACGAATCTTCGTATATATACACGTGGGGGTCGGACGTCGAAAAAGTGACCGTAGTAGTTGCATGTGCCGTGCGCGACTGCCCGCGGTGAACTGCCAGCTCGTGCCTCTTGCTCTATGCCCCCCTTTTCTCGGCGCTGTGACGATTTTATGTTCTCGGACTGTTGTCGGGAATCAATCAGCCCTCCGTGTGGATCGGATTTCCATTGCTTTGATGATGTCAAGTTTCGTTGGGACTGGGTGATTCATACATTGTTAAGCATCGTTGCCCGAGAATAAGTCATTAAATATATATGTATCGGTTGCTCGTGCCCCTACATCCAACCTATATTTTAACATTTTAATACGGAAGTATATCGCAGCATCGAGAAGTCGACGAGTATATTGTAATACTTGCAGGATAAAGTTTTGCTTACATTTCCAGTTCGTTGCTCCGCGGCAGCGCAACAAACAAAAACACGATAAAATTTAACGACTCAAGTGTAGTGTAATACTCTGCAGATTTCCTATCGGCATATATACACATGCAAGACGGTGGGTACGATATACCCAAACTCGATGTGTGTACGCGTGTATGTGCACGTCTGGGCGGTTTCGAAGCGAAAGAATACCACAGCGATCGAGGCTCGCACGCGGCAGTAGAATACAAATATGAGAATAAAGTCGCAAGGGCCACGACGACGACGAAGACGACGACGACGCGGCATTTCGATGGGATCGACTCTCTTTCCTGAGATTTCGCCTTCGTATAAAGGATATATACGTATGTAGGATTCTCGGCGCACCGAGCGAAATACAGGTTCGATGCCAGTAGTTAACTCGTTCCCTTCGTCAAAAGCCAAACGGCAACAGCTCGTTTTCGAGGCCGGCCGCCGCTACAAATGCATAATGGCCGACGACGCATCGAAAATTCGTCCCGTACTCGGGCACAAACGAGCTGCAGCAGCAGCAGCTCCTCTCTCTCTCTCTCTCTCTCTCTCTCTCTCTTTCGCATCCTGAGCTCCTTGGGAGAGAAAAGAAGTGAGCCCCGAAAGGAGGAAACGCGCGCAGTCGCGAAACGAGGAAAAGAGAGAGAGTTTCTCAGTTTTGGATTCGGCAATTGGTTATGAATAATGCAGGCAAGGGAGAGAAAGAGAGAGAGAGAGAGAGAGATCCAATTCTCGGCTGGACAAACGCGAATTTCCGGGTGAGTGGCGGATTAAAGGCGCGACGAGGAGAAGACGACGATGCCACTGTGGGTAGTGTATATACATATATACACTACACTACACGGGGCTCGGTTATACCAACGATTTCGCGGACACTCGCCTCTTCTTTTGATCTCTTTTTCATCCATCCGCACTGCTGCTGCCGTTTCTGTTTCCGCTCTTTCTCTCTCTCCACTTTTTTTACTCCACCTTTTTTGTGCGATGCACACGCTTCTTTTTTCTTCTGTTGCGCGACCTCGGTCTTCTCTCTTTCTCTCTGACTATGTACACGAGGAAGCGGAGAGAGGAGCGAAGGAAGAGACGCGGCGAACTTTCTTAATTTGCTTGTTTACATATAACGAAGCCCGGGCGTACAACAATTTTGCTGGATTGCCCGCGTCCATTGTTAAAGGGAGCGAGCATAAGCGGTGCAAGATGCAGAGGCATACGGAATATCGTTTAATGCAGATTGTCAATTTCAATTAAACAGGTTACTTGTGCAGTCGGCGTGTGGTATTCTTCTCTCTCTCTCTCTCTCTCTCTCTCTCTCTCTCTCTCTCTCACTCTAATTCCTTCTTCCTTTTCTCTCATTGGACTGCATTACAGTTATAGTTGCAGCGCTCAATCAATCGGGTAACGAGGCGCGTCGCTCGCTCGAAATGTTTTCATTCCGCAAAGGAATCTCTCCCATGCAAAGTGTACACGATAATTACACGCTCTCGCAGCTATACTCGCCGCTACAATTTCAAAAGTACTTTACGTACCCAATGATCGGCCGTACGTCATGCCTTACACAAAAGGAACTGCAATTATCGGCAGACTTTATATGTTAAAGAGCGCGTATTTTTAGTTAACAGCTTCGTGTATTCGAGTCGGGCGAGAGCGCCATTAAAGGCGAAGAAAAAAGAAAAGTAAAAAAGAAGAAAGCTAAAACGCGGCCGAAAAGGTGAAAAACGATAATGAAGTGATTTCCTGAAACTTCAAAGTATTCGGAAGTGCTCAAAGGAAGTGAAGCAGCGAGACGGGAGCTGCAGAGCAGCGTTTCGCCCGAATAGTAATAAAAATGCGACGAGCGGGGGCGGCTTAGCACTATGCGCACCGCACGGCATTGATCTGACGCGCGCGTCCCGCGAAAATTTATGAAGCCAATAGAGCAGTTACCCTCGCACTGGATGAAAGCTGACGGCCGTGGACGAGTGGTCTTCTAATGGCCTAATAGCGTTTCCTCTCTCTCTCGTCCTCTCTCACTGCTTTTGGCCGCGTAGTTTTGACTGTCAAGTTGCCAGAGAGAGGACGCCGAAAGAAAGCCGCATATACGCGGCCGGAGCCGCCGCTTGGAAAGCGAGTATATAGGGTTAAGTCTCGCGTCGGCGATCGTAAAATAAATCACATCTTTGATCTATATTGGGACCGAGTTGCTGTGTTTCCCCTTAGCCGGCTTTCTCGTCTCGCCTACTTAATATATAACTAATCTGCGCCAAGACTGCGCCAGAGAAATGTACACTTGAGTGTTGTCCTGCGCGATTTCACGGTTTAACGGATGTAGGCGATCGTTCTGTATATTTTTGGCAGGTATGTATAGGAAAAATATATAGGGGTCAGTATGACGCGGATATGTGTTACTTGCGGTATGACTAATTTTCTGAGACGTTATTCGAGCTGTTTGTATAACTCCATTTGTCGCAGACTAATGTGAAATGTGAATTTACGTTTAAATCGTTAATCGATGGATGAAAATAACTAATAACTGAATAAGTTATATACGTGCAATTATCATAGTTACATCATCTAAAATTCCATAACATAAAGTTGTGTGTACATTCCAAGATAAGGAAAGTACATTATTATATACGCTTATGTTATTATACAAAATATATCCCTCCGCACTCTCATAATTATCCAAACTTCCATTCACGCATATACAATTCCAGGAATAACGTTTTTCGAACACACGTATTCCATAACAGTTGCATATATACTCGTGCGCGCGAGCCGCAAAAGATCGCGGGGTGGTAAAATTATCGCGGCAATTTGCGGAAATTTCTCGCTTTGAGAGTAGAAATTGCGTTCGCACGCGGGGAGAGGGCTAAACCATGGGCCTCTCTCTCTCTCTCTCTCTTTCAAATCTATAACGGTTGGTGCTTCGGACGCGTGAAGTTGAGCGCGCGCGCGCCGCTCAAACTGTACATTGCCACTCTTTGCCGATGTATATATATATATGAATAGCTCGGGTAAATGCCTCGCACGCGCGCGCGCGCGCGCGAATTTTAATGATAGCAAAGAGGGGCAATTTGTATCATTCTTCGTTACATCGTTCCACGCAGGCCGACCGATAACTTGTTACGGTATCGGCTGTTTGAAATTTAAATGCGTAATTAATACCCCGCGATGACTATGCCAATTGGGTGTAATTCGTCGTAAATGAGTCTCTTTATTTCAATATCGGATCTAAATGGGTCTGTTATACAGATCTCGATTAAATCGACATTCGAACAAAAAAAAGTGAACATTTGGGACGTAACATAATACTGATTCGCTAAACGCTCCAAAAAATAATAATCGGTGTATATATATACAATGGCACTGAGCGCAGATATTAAGCCCGCGAGTTAACGGCACACAAAAGCGGTTCCGTTATATACACGTTCTCGCAAAAGCCTCCCGCGACTTCCTAAAAAGCGCAACAACAACAAAAAAAAAAGATTTTTCTCAAAATAGCATCCCGCGGCAGCATACAGAAACACACGGCAACCTTATTCCCCTAGCCTCCTGGCAAAGTTCAGTTAGCGCGAGCTACACGCTCACAATGGTGGCTGCTTTTCAAGAATCGCGTATAATAAGCTGTCATAAATTAAAAGCACCGCGGCGGCGGCGGACGCCACCATAGAGATACGAGTGAGAGAGAAGGAGCGACACGCTCTAGCTTACAAGTACATGTATATATACAGAGAGAGAGAGAGAGAGAGAGAGAGAGAGAGAGAGAGAGAGAGAGAGGAGGAAAAGTCGGTGCACAGAGTGGAGTTCATCCCACAACTGCATCTACGGAGATATCTCCGCTATGGCGCACGTACGCGCATACATAAACTAAGAAGGAAGCAACAGCAGCAGCAGTACTCAATGCAGAGAAGGAGAGGGAGAGAGAGAGAGAGAGAGAGAGAGTAGGTTGACTGCACCACCACAGCAGCAGGAACAATCGCGACGATCGCCGCCGCAGAAGCGCGCGGCGGAAACTCGACACGAGGACATCCAACAGTGCCAGGGCATAGCCGAGGCCCAATTAATACGCGTCCGCTTACTCTTGAAAACGCGAGCGCGAGCCTCTCTTTGCATGTGCATGCATATATATATATATATATATAGATACAAACATCTACAGCAGCCGGAGCTGCACAGCTCGCTCACACACACATACATAAATACATTCGTATACAGGGCAGCAGCGTTGACGGGCGCTGCACCGACATGCTTCCGAGCCTCTCTGAGACTTGTAGTTGTAGACGTGGCCGTATCGCTGCTGCTGCTGCTGCACACTCGGCTCTTTCGTTTTAGGACTCGACCGCGCGGAATTTTCTCGTGTAAGAATGAGAATGAGCCGCTGTTTTGCGAGCTGTATGTGTGTGTGTGTGTGTGTGTCGGGTACCCGCGGCGGAATCCGTCCTTTATACAAAGAGGTAAATCCACACCTTGGAAACTGCGCGGGAAAATGAGAAGCTAAATGGCGGCGAAGAGAAGTGTAAGAAAGGAGCGGATATGGTAGAATGTGTTTTATGGGTTTTCGAGTTGCCTGATGGATTGGATAGGTTGGAAATTCGCCCATTAACCGAGCAACGTGTAACATAGGAATGTAATAGGAGAGGGGGGGGGCGAGTGTTTTAGTGGAGAGCGCGCAATTTTCAAGTGGTTCTCCGCATTAACGTTTTAGCCCGCGGTATACGTAATTGACCCGGATACAAATTTGAAGTTCGTATATGGCGGCGACTCCACTGGAAACTTCAACCGTAGATTATTTGGATCGCGGATTTGGAACCGCGCACAACTCATGTGGTATATACCCTTTAAAAGCCATCTGACCGAATCTACTACGCATAACTTCATCGGAAACATTATGGTCAAATCAGAAAAATAATATTTCTTTATAGTATATTATACAGTAGAACACATCGAATTCCAAGCATGTCTTCGCCCACGCGGCACCACTAATCATTCTTTGCTATCACCAACGATCGTCACTAATAACCAAAGACCACAGCTCGCTTGTTTATCCTTCAGCTAACACACGTATGTCTTTCTCAAACATCCCAAACGATAGTAATTTTTAAGTCAAGCATCCGTGTATATATCTCGAAGAACGGGCGTGACATCCTCGGCTGGTGTAAAACTTCCTCAAACAACGACACGACCGAAAGAAAGAGAGGAAAAAAAAGAGATATCCCGATCTGTTTGACAAATCCATTAGCGAGCCCCGTAAGAGTCCCTCTCTCTCTCTCCAAATTTCTCACAGATGCAATAACCGAGAGTTCGCCTTGGCTAGCCATCATCTAGTGGGCAAAGAAGCCCAGCAACAGTAGTAGCAGTGGTAGTATATAGGAGTCTCGAGCTGCACGACAATGAGGAGAGGGGAAGCGCTTTATTAATTGCCGAGATCTGTCAGTGTCTCGCGGTCTGAACCCACAGCATATTAAATACTCGCAGCAGCCGACTACCGAAAGCAACAGCAGCTCTCGACTCCGCGGCGGTGGGTCGGAGTCTCTCCCGCGCGTGTCTTGCCTTAATACACGCATCACGACGCCTTGCAAGAAGGAAAGGTATATAACCCTATGGTACAGCTATAAACCTAGAAGAAGGATAAAACGATTTCTTTCACTTTTTCATCGTGAGCCTCTTTTCGTTGCGGGTGGAGTTGAATAAAGAGATAAAGAGCATAAAAGGAGGTGGGGATATAAGGAGCATGGGAGGCTAAAGAAAAAAAGAACTGAAGAATAGAAGAGAAGAATGAGGCGAGCGACAGTTGAATGTGTGCAAGCTCGAATTCTTGCCTGCTGCTGCTGCTGCTGCTGCTGCTGCTGCTGCTGTTTGACGCGAGTACTTTTTGAATGAGGCTCCCGCGTTGAAACTGTTTTCGAGATAAAACTTAATAAATGCAGGTTCTGTATTTGTTAAATGAGGATATTTTGGCGTGTGCGCTTCTTCTCGTGCGCCCCTGTTGTCTGGCTTCTTAGGAATAATTTTTCAAGAACCTCTCTACAAAGGAATGGTTCAGAAAAGACTTTCTTTATATATTTTAATTTCGTGCCGTGATTTTGTTTGGTGGGTAAAGATTCACTCACTTACAGCATGATGTATTTAATATTTATGAACGAAAAATTTTAATAAAAAAAGAAGTTGATAATTAAATCAAGTCGACAGATGCTTTCATAAGTGTTATAATAATAATAAAGGTACCGATAGAATTCAAGATAAGATCAATATTTACGATTTATTATTCGTAATATAATTATAAACAGAAATAAAAATCGAAGTGGAAGCATAATGCAAGAATAGAAGGGGAATAGAGTAGTCAGCAAAACAGTATATAAGTAGGATAGAGGAGAATAGGATGCTCCGCGAGAAGTTCGCAATCCAACTGAAAAGCATTAAGTTTCCTCCTGGTATATATTGTACAAAGTAAGCAGACAACAGAGGCGCACGTATGAATGCCATGAAGTCGGAGAGAGAGAGAAAAATCCAACGGAGACTCGCTAGAACGTTACCGAGTTGATAGCGCGCGACCACCTGTAGAAAAGTCTTACGCTATATATGACATAGACTCGCTGTATATACTATATACGATCGAGTCTGACGTTGCGATGAATACTTCAGAATATCATAGATTGAGAGGAGTTCTTTGGGAGTTACCTCGTTAAAACGTCAAAGCACGTAGTAGTGCGATGAATTTTGCAGAGAAGACGCAGGAGTTCCGAGAGCTTAAGTGATTATTAATCTTTGGAGATATAAGTTTCAGTGAATGTGAGCTCCTTAGTATGACGTAGTCCAAATATAAGTTTTATCGATATTAATAATTATCGATTTTAGATTTTTAATACAATTATACAAGCCTACAAAAATTATTATCAAACTTATACGAATGCGAGACGTGAAAATATTTTCGTAAGAAAAATCAATCCTGCTGGCTGACAAAAAAAAATCAAGACCGACGTCTTGCTACACTCGGCACGTATCTACTTCTGTATCCATAAACATTGAATCGACGTCAACTTCAAACCTCACTTTATCCACAAAATAAGAAACGATATAAGAAATGGCTGTGAAGAAGTCGAGTATATTCGGGGACCGTCAACCCTACCGCTCTATAGAAGCACATCCCGCAATATATCCACATCGAGTCTCAGTTTTGCTCGCGTCCCCGTAATCCGCGTACATCACGGCCTCTAATATCGGTTCGTCTGCATAACCTCCAAGGTTTTATACACACACACACACACACACACACACACATACACACATACACACATACACACACATAAACACAGCAGCATCCGAACGTTACCGGCCCTCGCTGACCGCGCACGACGTGTTCATCCTACAGAACCCTGTACCGCGTGTCTATACCTGCACGCACACACACATACACACATAAACTCGCGTGCATTCCCCTTACGGTATATACCTCGCATAGACGGACGGAATAAAGCGAGAGAGAGAGAGAGAGAGAGATCCACGTGCTTGCCAGAGTATGTATGGGTATAGGCATAACGGAATCGTATATATATATATACATATATGTGTGTGTGTGTGTGTGTGTGTGTGTTTAGAGGAGAGGGTCGCCCGTGGCTAAGGTGAGGCGAGCGAGAGAGCGATGTACCGCGGTCCAACTAATGCGTTTACGATGTACGCCCTGACAGTGGAGCATCAAAGTCCCGAGCCAAGTCCGGTGGATCTTCCGCCGCTGCTCTTCTTCTCTCTCTCCCTCTCTTTTCTCTCTCTCTCTCTCTGCATCTTCCGCTCTCGCGAGCGACTTCAGTGCAGCTACCCATCGTCACTACTCCTACGCGCCCAGCGGTTTGTTATCGCGGAGCGAGTATCGCGCCGAGGTGTATCGCACTTGTTCCGCCAAGCCTACGTGTCCCTCTCTCTCCCTCTCTCTCCCTCTCTCTCTCGCTCTCTCACTCTCTTTTAGACACTACACCTCTTTTGTCGACACACCGATCGCCCAGTCATCGTGTTAATAAGACTCGTTACAAGCCGTGTGTTATAATGTGAGAGTTGGGTCGCGCGGCGCGTGTGGGAGACGAGACGAAACGCGTCTGATTTCCTGTCGAATCCAAACGTATATCGACGCGTTCCTCTCCTTTTTTTTTTCATTATATATATACTCTGAGGATATTGAAGGGAGAGAACGAGTCGCTTATATCGTGTGTGTTAGTGTGTGTTTTAGGCGAGAGAGTTCGCGACGCTGCGATGTGCCTATACGTACAGCGGGGTGAATAGACGTAACTGTAAAGGCCGATTCAATCGCGGCTTTTCAGCTAATGACGGAGGAGGCGAAGCTTATAAACGGACGACCGATCCCCAATGTCTATCTATAGTAGAGAAACGTGGCGGTCGTGTAGAGAAAAATTATTTATTGTATAAGCGGCGCGCGCTCCTCGCTTGTTTGAGTTAGTCATTAAAGGCCCCAGCGGCTCGTCCGAGTCGCGGCTGCGGAAATTAATTACGCGTATCTATATATATATATATATATATATATACATATATAGAGAGAAGATCCGTACATGCCAAAGTCTTATCGCGATGGAGAATAATGCGAAAATCGATGCGAACGCGAAACGATCGTCCGGTATATACCAGAGACTTTTTCGCAAATCATTATTGCGGACTGCTGCGGTGGATAAGCCAAGAAGGGGGAAAAAAGCTCACCTCACCGAAATGAGATTGAGTCGGATGGACAGGGATATATATACATATATATTTCAAAGCCAGCGGACGTACAATAGGCAGTATATAATGTTACCGAAATATCATTTTGTCCCCGATCTATGTTTTAGAATATATATCATCGCGACGACGGGGCTTACAATGCACTCGTGTGTATGCAGATACATATGAAGAGAGCAAAGATAAAAAAGAATCTGTCAACGTCAACAATAAAAAGCGGAGTAACCAAGAGAGAGAGAGAGAAAGAGAGCGCAAATCAGAATACTCATTGTCGGCACGGCGATTGAACGGCGGCGGCGGTGGCCTCTGAAACGGGAAGTGTCACAGAGATGTCGTCGGCGACGAGTCGCGCGTAAGTCCGAGCGAGAGAAAGAGAGATAGAGAGAGAGAAAAGAGAGCGGCGCACGTCAGAGAAGGAGACAGGAGGAACCACCCGAAAATTCAATAGTTATATACCACCGAACAAAAATGACTCGTCCTCCTTTTTATCCGCCGTGGAGTTTCGAGAGTAAGAGATAACGGAATATGCGATCGGCGCCGTGTGTGCGCGCGGCCCAACGATTATTAAGACTCATTGACGAGGGAGACAAAAGTCCCATCGAGGCGCTCATATATATATATATATACTCTCGAGGTCGATGATCCATCCGTGCTTGGGCCGCCTGTATTATTATTATATGATCGACTCGTGTGCTCGACGGTATATACGAGTGAAATGCGCGCAATATCGAAGCCAAAGCGATAACCGCTAATCCGTACCGCCTCGGCGAATACAGTTTGAGTCTAATGGGAAGAAGCAGTAAGCGGCATATACGGCAAATCGAGTGAGGCGCGCTCGCTTTAATTAGACGGACGTATATATAGAAGCGCACGGCTACATACGCGTGTGTATACGAGAATCCCAGCGTCTACGTGACCGACCGATCACTTGTACCACCGCTAGATACGTTTTTTTTTTCATGCGTGTTAGATGCGGGAGTTATCCGTTTGAGATATATATATGTATATGGAGGTGTTTTTTAAGCCTGGTGAGGATCAGCTGTTCGACAACGACGAAGCTTTTCGCGTATAATAATGATCGATATTATATAGGTTTGGTTTTTGATCAATTTCGCTTGGTTCTCACGTGATATTTCGTTGATGGAGAGATTTCGTACACGCGCTGACATTGATTTTTATCCTGGTATACAAATGTATAGTGTATGTGCTTGTAATGGTGAAAAAGTATTAGTAAGAAAATTACGATGTTGGCACGTGCGACGAGGATACGGAGCGATGATGACATAAGAAACGACGACAACGCGGCAATCGAAAGGCGCGCGGCGGTGTACGCGCACAAAAGTATCATCAAAGTGCGTGATACGCAAAAATCGCACACTCACACATACACACACACGCGCGCTTCTTTCTTCCTCCGTCTCTCGTTCTCTCGGAGCTCTCCGGTAGGCGAAATTATCGACATGGGCAATGAAAAGAGAATGTAACAGTTTCTTTAGCTGTATTTTCTTTTGTTCGCGTGTCTTTGAGTTTATTGCTTTTGAGGTAAAAAAAAAAGAAGGCAGCGCCGCGGCGATGATTTATCGAGCAACTATTTTTCATCGTACATGTTGTGTGTGCGAGAAGCGAGATTCAAAACCATTTTGATAGATTCCTCCTCGCGCGATCTTTTCTTCTTCTGTAATTGCACTTCATTTAAAATCGTCGAACAAAAAATTTCCGTCATAGAAAGCCAAGACGAGGTGAAATAATTATTGTAATTATGCTTTTAAAAATATTATTGGCGATCGTCAAGTTGACAAAATAAGAGAAGTGGATTATGCCTTATGATTTTGCATTTATTACGTCCGTATTTTCGATTGGCTATGGAGCTAAGCTAGAAATGGTTGTAATAATGTATAATTGCTTTAAAACTATATAAACTATATATAAAGTCAAAAACGGTGCACGTCTTACAGTACTCAGCACTTATCAACTTTCATGTAATCATCGTATTCATTCCATGTTATATTTCAATTTATTAACAAACTATTTCTCATATTTGAGAAAAAAGCTATTTAACTCTTATTGTATTATATACTATTCTTTCAGTTTGACAGAAACGTAAATAGAGAAGCTGAATATACGCGCATATTCGTATATTAATTAATCCGCCACGTAAACAAGCAATTTCACTAATTAAAAACGCAATGCTTTCATTCATAATTTCGATAGCGACCGCGGCCGGTCGGTTGTGTAAACATTTCAATGGATTGCTCATCAATTCAATTCTACAAATGAAAAGAATACACTCTCGTCATGCAAATCGAATAAGCGCGTCCTTTAAACAACTCTAAAAACATCATATCCGCATTCTCGCGCGTTTAAAAAGCATTTGCATAAATAACAATCAGTTGGCGTCCACTCGACACTATTACACTAATACCATACATTAAGATAATAGAATATAAATGATTTTTAATTCGGATGCAATTTAGAAAAGGCAATCATTTAATTAAAAACGCCGCAGCGTCGTCATCGTCTTTCCTTCTCAAAAAAACCAAAATTACCAAATCACACCGCAGCTCTGTCGCATCCGCACACCGCACCGTCGCCACACTAAACGTATCGCTCGCGTAATTATCGCGCTCCGCGCGCACACTAGTAATAGCATTTTAATCGTACACGCATTATCGCGATTTAATGCTCAGCCAAAGACACGCGCGAACAAACTTTTAATACACACACACACACACTCACACACACAGTACCGCCGCGCGAAATCTCCATAATCCGCCCCGCAGTCAAACGGCCGCGGAGTTGAGCGTTGAATTTCCAACTTTGTCGCTCGTATAATGCCGCGGCGGCGGCGGCTGCATGCACGCGAATGTCGAAGCCTGAGCGCGTGTGCACGCAACGAAAAAGGTAGTCGCGCGCCAGTATATACAGCCATGCAACAAATTGCGCTCGCGCGAGCGTTATATCGCCGCGTCGCGCGGTATCAAAAATCGCGAAAGTAATTCGCAATTAATTACTCGGCCGAGGTGTCCGAGTCTTCGTACCGGTGAGTATATAGTCACATAAAGCAGAGAGAGAGAGGCGAGGAAGTGCTGCGGAGAGAAAGAAAGTAAGCGCGCCCGAGCAACGGGAGAAGAGGTGGACGAAGACACCAGGACAGGATAGATCGTTTGGCGCGGCGGCGCCGCACGCGATCTGTGCAGCTCCGCAGAATTCGCGCGCGAGCAGAGACAAACAGCGCGGGACCTCCAATTTGCGGACTCGCGGGTCGCTTCGCTGGTGGCTCGTTAAAACGCGACTGCCGAGAGAGAGAGAGAGGTTTTTCTCTTTTTTTAACACTCTGCGCCGGGGCGTCTTTTCTCTCTCACTTCTGTATGATTGTGTGTGTGTGTGTGTGTGTGTGTGTGCGAATGCCGCGGAACGAGCGAAGAAAAGAGTGGGGTTTCGAGAGAGGCGAAGAAATCACACGCAAATCGCTGCTGCTGCGGCGGCAAAGTCGAGTTGCGCGCGCGATGACTGCTGGTGCTGCTGTGCGCGAGACCGAAAGAGGTAACGAGCTTGAAACGGTATGATGATTTTTGAGAGAGATAGGGGAGAGTGCGAGAGAGAAGTAAATTGTGCTGTCTGGGAAAAGTGTTGGTTTTGAATATTGACGTTCATTGTTGGGAGGGGTGGAGGTTACGGTTGAATGTGAACCGAAACAGATAAGTTATGGACAAAGCGATGGTTTTAATACAATGTTTATAACCCAGAACTGGATTATGAATTCGTAAAATACTAGTTGCAAGTAATTTGACACTTTCTAAATAGATATTAAATAATATGAATAAATATGTCAATATTTCTCTAATTTTAGAAAAAATACTTTTCACTAGTATGTAAAAATCAGTCTTACGCAAATTAATCTAGTTTGTTTTTCTAAAGTTAGCTGAAGTTTAACTTATCTTGTGAGTTACTATTAGCTGTTTGAAACTAGTAGATAACTTTTCCCGATTTAAACAGTGTTAAACAATTTAAGCAAAGTCGTTAATATGGTTTAAGACTATACTATTTGTCAGTATTACTATAAAGTTATCGGATAAATGTAGTTGCAGCATACCTACACATCCAAAGAGTATAAAATTCGTAATATTATAATCCAATAACAGTCAAAACGTATTGTACGTTTTTAACGATACATCGGTACAATAAATTATGCACCTTTATACAATTCTGAGACACTGTTGTATCTTAAAATAGACGACCATGAAAAGCCAAAAGCAAATATTAACTCAGCATCTAAAAATACCAACATCATTGCCGTGTAAATTTAAATCTTTCCCACTTTTCACGCAGCAACAATCGCGCACGGGCTTCAAATTTAACGCATTACGACCGCAACCGCAACGATAATTTGCATCGGTAATGAAAGGCACATTGAACTTTTAATTAAAAGGAGATTCTCCGGAACGGCACTGCCCGCACACTGGTGCACAAGTGCTCGAGCACTGCGAAGAAAAATATTACAGCCTCGATCCTAACTCATCCGAGCCAATAACGAACTTCTGCAAAAGCTTCGGTGAGCCACCGCGGCGTGTTCCTTTTTTTCTCTTATACCCACCTCCTCCTCTTCGAGTGCGCGCGCGCGGCAAAATTATCGCGAAGTGCCATTTGAACATTTTAGTGCCCCGAACCAGCGGGTGGGGCTGCAGCAAAGGTTTCGCACGGCTGGAACAGGTGATCCCCGCCTACACCTGCAGGCTCCCACATGTACATATATATATACATATATATATACAAACGCACACGCATACGCGGCTGCTGCGATCGTACGAGCTGCTTGCAAATGGACTAACTCGGCCTTCGAGTATCGTCGTACTGAGTGTTTAAACGTAAAAGTGCATTTTTTGAAATTTATTTAGAATGTTGTCACAGTAATAAACTGCATTGATACACATTAAAAGATAAAGTTTTATCTAATGCGTGGCTAATTACAATAAAGAGACCGGTCTTTTTTTCGTTATTCTATAAGAAATAGGTTTATATATTGTCCTCAGACATGTGAATTAGCTTTATAACTTTTATACCACTGCGAAGAAAATATGATTAGAGAAAGCTTAAAGAACCTGATAATGTGCATACATCCTGAAAAATAGCTTTACCGCGAGTTCAAGCTGCAGGAACGGAAAAAGACTAGCGGCGGAGTACATAGATGAAGCGCGATTTTGACGTAGACGAAAATTTTGTTCTCGCCGGAGCTGCTGCAGCACCCAACGAATCCCTCTCGAATAGCCCACCCCGGTGTGAGAGACAAGGAGCCAAGGTAGAAATAACCTGGCTATAGGTTCACTCTCTCTCTCTCTCTCTCTCTCTCTCTCTCTCTCGTTACTCTATCGTGCACTCGCTCTCTTGTGTATCGGTGCTGCTGCTGCTGCATGATGAGCAACAGGAGAAAGAGAGAAGCGCCAGGCGAAGAAGGCGCGCGCGAAAGCGCGTAGAGAAGGAAATACGTGGCTCGCGCGCGAAAGGCGGCCCCGGCGGAGAGAACCCTGAACCGGTTTCGCAGCGGGCGAGCCAACTCCTTCATATATACAGCTCTTCTCTCTCTTTCACTCTCTCACTCTCTCACTCTCTACTCTGGTACAGAGGCTCTCGAGCGCGATAGAAGCGATTTTGTGCCTCGTCAAGGAAAACTATATCCGAAAGAAAAATAGAGGAAAAGGCGCATGGACGAGAGGAGAGAGAGAGAGAGAGAGAGGAGTAAAGCCGCGCGCGCGCCGATACAAGTGGCTTCTCTGAAAACGCCATAAAATTAGCAGCTGTTCTCGCAAGTTACTCTTCGCGCGCGTCTTCCTACAAAATCCTTGGAACGTGCCGAGAGAGAGAGATGCCTTTTTGCCTCATTTTCTCTCTCTCACTCGCGGTTCGCTATCCCTCTCTCTCGTTCTTTTCTTTTTTTTCGTTAAATAAAAATACCGCGAGAGAGTAATGTAAGAAGCTCTTATCTAAAGCTCTTCGCGCTATCTTAAATTTCAATGTGTTGAAATTTTCGAGTGCCTCGTTTGAACTGTGCGCGTCGCTGTTGGAGTGGGGACCGGATAATTTTTCATTATAATTTTTAAAATAAATAAAATAAAAGGAATTTCGACATTGCTATTTTATAAATGCAATTTAGCTTCAAATTTTTACACTTTAGTCGAAAGTATTGAATTAACGGAGAATTTTCATCTGAGTACCTAAAGGTTTAAAGTTAATGTCAAACAAGATTTTAATCAACATTATTCCGATGCAAAGTAAATTAGAGCATCCTGAAGCTTTAAATTCTCAAAATTCCCAGCTGTAAGGGAATTGCGCTTTAAAATATGTTGCCTACGCGATAGAGAAAATAAATATCAAAGCCTCTGGAAAATTTGAAGCAAATGAAGCGTTCAAGGCTTGGATGAAATCCGGACGATAATTATTTCCCGGATCCTGGTGATCGCTCGCAAAACAGGTTACATTGTGTTCAAAGTGGTGCACAAATGCTCGCCAATTAACTCAGCCTTCAATATAGATTACATCTGGCTCTTAATTAATATTCGCTTTCTTTTTGCCTATATATCTATCTCCCTCAGATTTAAGATTCTTTTACTTTTTTTGTTTATTATAAACGCTAATACATTAACAATCTTGATATGCCTGCAATATTCTCTCTTTTTTTTGTATAAAATGAAACACAATCGGAACATTTATTTTGATTATGCTTGGTTACGTTTAATTTCGGATTATGGTAAATTCTTCAATATAGATTCAGAAAATAGACAATTAACCTTTGATGTATATATAATAAAATTTTGTAGATCTTAATTATCAATTATTTAAAAGTGATGAGTAATTATGTCCCACTTTCGATTACTATATAAATTGAATTAATTTATTCAAGATGCTATGATATTTATACGAGTATTTATGCATATTTAATGTAATTTTGGTCGGGGAATGCCATATACAAATAATTTACAAATCTATAAATGTACATTACCACACATTTTAAAAATATATCATGAGATGATGAATACAAGTAACTGCATTTGGAGATCTGTGGGTCCTAAGGATAATCTAGAATTTTTTATATATAACTCGACATTTTTGTCATAAAAAGATTATTAAACATTTTTGAGCAGAAAGTATAAGATTTTTGAGGAATTAACTATAGTATTAGATATAATAATAATTTGATGGTTCATACGGAACAGGAATTGATGATAAATAGCGACACTTACATCGCGAGGTGGATGATACGCATGATATTACACGAAATCGCATTGCACTTAAACCAACTCCGACATCTTGTGACTGACCGTGACTAGAATATTTTCAACATGCCCTTAAAACTAAATTCTAAAAAGCTTTATTATAATTGTAAGCAAATGTAGCTAGATGATTAATAAATCATTTAAAAGCATCTGCGCACTGTTTCAGAGTATTATAGACTATAAAAGTTAAACCAGTTTTCGGATCGATTTAAATCCTCTATTCGCATAGGTCAGAATAAAATTTATGATACAATTTAAATTAAATTAATGTTCTAGTACAAAATTTGAAATTTCTTCTTCTTTTGTGTTTCCACTTTTAATAAGCAGCTGTTACTCGTACTTACACCCAAAATTACTACTCTCGCAGCATAGGCCCGCCTATAAATTTTCCAATTCCCATTTTCCACCGATACACCCACAAAAACACTCAATCTCACGCTAAAAGTCCCACATCTGTTCGAGCTATACGAATACAACAACCACTCACACGCACACTCTATCGCTCCCTTTTAATTTTCTCATTTTCGTCGCTCAATATAATATATCCCTTTCTCTTTCTTCCTCCCGCGTCTGCAACGCCGCATCCTCTTCCCGGTATATATCCCACCTCTCACTCTCTCTCTCTCTCTCTCTCTCTCTCGCTCCGAAAGAGAGAAGAACCTGGCTGGCGAACCTTGGCATCTCTTTCTCTCTCTCTCTCTCCCTCTCGTGAAAGTGGCATTCCTGCGTCCGAAGCCGGACTTTATGGGGCCCCGTGGCGCATCGGTCATACGGCCTGTGCGCGCGCCACGTCCAGGGTAAAGTTCCTCGGGTTGTGTGATTCGATCAGATATGTATATACGCCGCGTACCAAGTATATATATACATACATCGGTGGTGTGCGAGAGAGAGAGAGAGAGAGAAGGAGGAGAGAGGGGACCCCTTCCCGAGACTGAGGTAATATCGAAAGGCGTTATACGTAGGACCCCGTGCGAGCCCGAGCAACAAAGACAGACGCATATATACGAGGCGAATAAAAGGCCATAACGAGTTCGATGTGTGTCTGTGTACCTGTGTGTGTGTATGTGTGTGTGCGTGCTGCGAAGCTGGAGTATAAATGTGGAGTTTGCGTGCGTGGTGTGTATATGGGGGGGGGGAGACACGCGGGGAAATTTATTCTCTAAGAGAGACGTGATTTAGTCACCGCCTCGTACTCTTAAATAATACGCGTGTGGTGGTGGTGCGCGCATTGCTGCTGCTGCTCGGCTTTTGTTTTCGAGAGTGAGGCCTGGTATAGCGAAGAAAACTCGATTCGAAGAATGCGATAGAGTCTTCTTCTCGGCTCACTAGCGACGACGACTGCTGCCGCCAACTACTGACGCTCCACCGAGTGCTTTTATACTTTTTTTTTTGTATAGGCGATCTATGTTGCTCTTCGTTTTTTCGCGCCTACGTCCATTTTTGTGCTCGCGCTATAGGAGTGCGAGGGTATATATCTAGAGTCGAGATTGTGCGATCGATAATTTATTGGCTAGTGGTTTGTTGTCTGTCTATAGGTGTGAAATTTTTGTTTGAATCTTTGGTATTGGCTGAAATATGTTTCTGATGGAAAATTGTGAAACTGTTTTAGAAACGTATAAATATATTTCGTATTGCGCTATTTTATAATTGGATGTACAGTTTGACAAATGACTATATAATTTAAATCATCAAAATATATAGATAAAAATAACGAAGAATCCAGCGAGCAATTATATCTCAGAGTTCATTGATCAACGAACGCAAATGTCTTTATGGATTTCAAAAAAATGCAGAAATCGAATGAAAACAATCGTATAATCATCCTCACGAAACCAGCACGAATCACCGTGCCGAGATTCTTTTTATGCGCGCGAATTAAGCCAAACGCACAATTAGCGTAACTGTATAAATAGAATTTCCAAAAGCCTAATCGCGTATACAGCCCGGCCGAGCCGCATACTTGCCTTAACAGCACACCGAACGCCGAACCTCTCATCCACCCCAGCAACGCAGTTTTTGTTTCCAACTCAACGGCGGCTCTCGGCAATTTCGGCAAAGTCACTCTGCAATTGAGTCCTCCTCTCCTTCGGCAACCAACTCGAAGAGAGAGAGAGACACAAAAAAAATGGGCGAAAGTGAACAGAGCGCGGCAATTGCTTGAGAGCAGAGGCCCCTCTTCTAAAAATGCGCAAATTAATACAGTCATTTCGCAAATATCGCGTTCGAACGCTGCACGCGTGCTGATGCAGAGAACTGAGGGACTCGCTGGTCATTATATTCCGAATCTCGAAATATCTAGTATTTCGGTGTGCCGGAGTTGCCGAAGTAGTCGCGGCTGCAGCAGCGGCGGCCAGCAGCATCGCATCAGCCGTAGAAACATTCGGAGGGAAAGAGAGAGAGAGAGAGAGAGAGAGAGAGAGAGGCGAGTCTGCGACTTGGTATCAGATGTGGTAGTTTATCGCCGTGTAATGATGGGGCACTCAGGAAAACAAATTAAAATCTCGAGCGCGAAGCCACCAATTAGCCCGGCTGTATGGTCCTTACTCTCTTTCGCTCTCTCTCTCGCTCTCTCTCTCTGTCTCTCTTTCTTTCTCCGAGTGTGTTCGGGGTATGAGGTCACGCTAGTCCCTCTCTTCTTTTCGCCGCGGCGGCGTCGGCTCCACGCAGTTTCTAGCTGTCCGGTGGGCCATGGAGAGAGACTCTGTTTTGCAGAGAGAGAGAGAGAGAGTCGGACGCCCTTGGTATATCTTGGCTCCTCTCTGCGCAGCCACTGCCCCGTGGGCCCCCGACGAGCTCTATACCACTGACGCACACGCGAAATGCCTGCAGACGCTGCCGCCGCCGCTGAGAGAAAGAGCTCGTTTCCTTTTCTCTCTCTCTCTCTCCGCTTCCTTCGTTCTGTTCGTTTTCGTTTCGCAGTCCCTCGCTCTCGTCGGCAGGGCGAGCACCCAATGTATCATCCGAATCTTCGTCGAACTGGTAAAGTCGTTAAAGGAAAAATAAAATGGCAGAATTTATGTTCCTCTGGGTAGGAGCGGTAGAGAGAGAGAGAGAGAGAGAGAGAGAGAGAGAGAGAGAGAGGTAGTATAGGTATCAGGGAATGCTTTGGTGCAGAGAGCGGAGGGAACGAATTGTCAGTTGCATGAAGGGATTTTCGTTTTCGGTGGAGCTCAAAAAATCAGACGCTTTTGTTTCGCGCGCGAGAGCGACTGCGTGATTCATTCACCTGGCGGTCCGCTTCTTTTTCTTCTTTTTTTTTTCTTCTTTTCGGTTTTATTTTTTTTTTGGGCCCTGGTAATGATATTTTTTATCTATATAACTGGGAAGGAAATAAAGGTACGGGGGCTTGGTTGAGGTTGAAAATTAATTGTTTCAGCCGATCGTGTAATTGCGTCGAAAATAATTTCTTAAATGATAAGTACCTGTTAAACGAAAATTAAAACTTCAAAATGAGTATAGTTTTTGTTACATATAATAGCTATATTTGAAAATAAGTTGAAATTTATTGTCTGAAATTACATTTGCACAAAATACCCAGAAAGTGGAAGTTTTTTCAGTCCATTGAACGCTCGTTTCTGAAATATCTACGCGTATATTTTTAGATTCGCGCGTCGGCTAAAACAATCTTTTATTCGAAATGCAGCAGCAGCGGTAGCAGCAGCAATGGCCTAAAGAATAATGTCAGGCAAGTATAAAAAGACTCAATTGTAAAGCGCGGGGTAGGTGAGTGCATAAATCAAGCAAAAAAGGCGAGGGGCGCGCAAGAAAGTAATAGTCGAAAAACAATCGAACGAAGTGCGTAATTTCGCGGAAAACGATATCTCTCTCTCTCTCTCTCTCTTTCGAGCGCGGAACGGCGTCGAAATTCTCCAAGACTCTCTTATTCATTCTCTTACACGATTATACGAGCTATAACTTCCTCTCTCTCTCTCTTCTCCTTCTCCTCTCGTTCCGCGTCTCGTTCCGCAGCAGCAGTGAGAGTCCGAAGAAGCGCCACGCGAAGACAAAGATCTCGAAAGAATTTACTTTCGCGTCCGCGAGAAAGAGAGAGAGAGAGAAAGGGGAGGGAAGGGGAGTCTATGGCTGGGGCTTTTCTCTCGCCAGTGCACGGATCCTCCCTTGGCCTCTCTCTCTCTCTCTCTCTCTGTCTCTCCTGCAGCAGTCCTGAGACGCATCTCGGCGAAAGGGAAGAAAATGCGCGAAAGAAGCCACTGAACTCTCTAGTAGCCGCTGGAACAAAAGTTAAAGTGCCGCGCGCGCGCGCGAATACGAGTGCATGCGCGAGATGTGACGCCGCGCGCCAGTATATAAGATTTGATATTAACGACGGAAAGTCAGCGTGTGCAGTGTATGAAAGAGCGATAGATAGAGAGAGAGGGAGCATCAAAGAGGGAAAAAAGGGAAGAGAACGATGCAGCGAGGCTCGAGGAAGGTGAAGCGAGAAGTGCGTGCGCGCAGGCGGTTATATGGTAAGGAGAGAAGAGCGAGGCGGCCAGCACAAGAAGGAAGGAATAAAGCGAGAGAGGGAGAGAGAGATGAGAAAGCAGGAAAGAAATAGAAGGAGGAGAGAAAAAGCGCTTGGATGCAGAGTAGAGAGAGAGAGAGAGAGAGAGACACACACGAGGTCCCGCCGCTAAACTCCGAAGGTGTATAGCTCTATAGTATATAGCACAATGTCGCGCGACTAACTGCCGGACCAATTAACTTTCAATTACAGGGAGCAGATAACTCTTATCGCGTTCGCGAGGGCGGATTTTATGGGTCCTTCTTTAGAGAACGAGAGAGTGAGAGAGAGAGACTCACCCCTTTGACGTTTATATGCGAGCATACATATATATATATATATATATATAGTCCGCGCGCGCTGATGCATGGCCGCCGAAAAGGGGTTAGATAGGAATCTTCGGTACCGTTTACTTGCCGCCCGGCGCGATACCCACTTGCAGGGCGAGACGGGAGGATATAGCTATAGTGTCATATATATATAGATGGATTCGAGGATCCTAAGTGGCGAGCGTATTGTATCGTTCACTTGGATTCTCGAGCATGCAGATATGAGGCTCGGTATTATAGAGGAATTCGAGTATACGTGGAGACTTATTTGAGATTTATAAGGGAAAATAGCTCTCGCAGAAAGTATATGTGCTCGATGTAAGTACGGCGATTGATACGGAGAGAAAATTACTTCAACGGGACTGTAGTTTCAGTTCAGCAGTTTCCTCGCATTAAAAATATTCAAGGGATAAAAGCAATTGATCATATCCAACATTTCTCGAAACATGCAATCTAGAGGGCAATTAATGCGCTCCGAACGCGTTGAATCTTGATATAAAACGGAGGCAAACGATCAAAGTAGCTTTCGCGGATGGCTTTTCACTCCGAAGTAATTACAGTTGTATGTAGTTGTAACTCTCGAGTCGAGGCTTTTCTCGAACGAGGAAGCGGCTTTCTTCCGGTCATATGTATATATCGCAAACCATTGCACCGCGCGGACTGCAGAGGCCATGGAAATGTATATCGCTATATAGTCGTATTCACGTCATGGAGAGCGCAGCTGCTCCGACGAGGAATGCCGGGAATATTATAAGGCTACCGTAAGGCGAGAGAGAGAGAGAGAGAGAGAGAGAGAGAGAAGAGTTCGCGGGGTACTGCTGTAATTTTTCAAATTGCATCCCAGTCGTTCACCCTTGAGTGCCTGGTGTATGCAGCCACTGCGGCCTCGTAGCGATGATACTACGGTGTCGTACGACGCGACTCTGACAAACGGATGTCTCGCCTAATCCCTCTTCCGCCTTTGTTTCTCGTCTAGCTTGAATTCTATTATTTTTTTTTTCTTGTTAACACTACAGTTGATATGCTAATGCGCAAATTAAAACCATTGGCAAAAGATTAGTTTTTCAAGTTGAGAATAATGTGCGACACTTTGGATTTCCGACCTTGTCCGCGTATTGATTTATAAACTGGTTGGTAAGTTAATTCGCAATCTTTGTAACTTTACTTTGTCCGGCCATTTTTATTCTCCACCTTGAATTGTTTCCTTACTCTTATTCTCTGCCAATTCATCGATACCTTTCTCTCTCTCTCTCTCGCTCTAAATATATATCGAGACCATCTTGCGCAAGGGGGAGAATCTCTAACGAGAGAGCATGAAGTTACTCGAGGGTCGTGCGTTTGAAAAGAGTCGCAGCAACAATCATAATAATCAAGTGCACGCAAATTTTCCTATGTCATTATCATCGTTCCTCTCCCTCTCATACACTCGCTCCGTTCTTTCACGTTTTTTTCTCGTCGTACCTACTGCAATTGTCATGGTATACATGTAGCTGGCGAGAAGTCGAGGGCGAAGAAAAAGTCGTCCCCCATTTCTCTCCTTATATTTATTTCCCTGCAGAGGCACACGGGCCGGCAAAGTCGCGCACCGAGAGATAAATAATAACAAGCGAATGAATTATCGCGCCGCGGCGCGAAATAAATACCCGTGGCGAAGGAACTCTCGAGTCTCTTACTTGATAGGGTAACTTTAGGACTCTCTTTATCGAGATAACTTCACAGAAAATATTTAATGTGCGGCCACTCCCTTTACGCTTCCGCGCTATTAGCCACTGTGAACCTGCACCTCACTCTCCTTCTTTAACGACGTTACGAATGCTGCCCTAACATTTAAAGCCAAGTCTTTTCGTAATTGTTTTATTACTTTCGTTATTTACTACTATTATGCGTAAAACCTTTATGTATTGTATATTTAATATAATGATAACGATACATTTGCAGTGTGGAACATACGAGTATAAGCAAAGAAGTGTGATAAAAATTAAATCAAATAAGTAGAAATTTGTTCAAAGATTGTATTAGACAAGCAACGATAGTTTTTTCTTTTTAACAAGGTCGCAGAACTATGAACACCTAAACGAAATAATTTAAATAACAATGAAATTACACTGAAAGGTGCATTAATTAAAGGCCCACAATTCGAAACATATACCATATAGATTCTTTACCGTGTCAGATTGGAATAAAAAAAAGTCAATGTATATATCACATTGCGGCCGTAATAGTAGGCGCTAATTATACCGTGTGTTTAATTTGTCTGGAATGATCAATGGATTCCCCGCATTGCAGCATATGCACCGACATGTATATATCGGATGACAAATCCAATTACCATATTTGCCGATTGCGATGTTTGCACGGTGCAGCTCGACCAAATCAACGATCGGCGCACATGCAGGCTCTTCGTGATTTGTAACTAATGCGCTATGACTATGACGACAATGGAAAAAAAAGTCGAGAGAGAAAAAAAAACACACAGTCAAGCTCGCGAAAATGCATTAGAGGCCCGAACGAGACATTGATGTATGATCTTCATTTGTGTTCCTTTTTTTTTTCATCTCTCTCTCTTTCTCTCTCCGGACGAACATATTAAAACATCGCGGGACTCGTGAAAGTGCGAGGCGAACAGAAAGAAAAAAACAGCGTCGCTGCTCGCGTAAATAATTATGTAGCCCAGGCAGGAGGAAGGAGGGCGTTCTTTCCCTTATACTTCTTCTCGCGCGCAGCCTGTTCTCCTCGGGCCGCGCCTCAGATATTGCCGTCATTTTTTTTCCAGCCTCGAACAGGAAGAACGTGCGCTCGCGCGGGTGTCGGCGTCCCTCTGCAGCGACAACGTGTCACTTCGATAATTGTTTTCTAGTCCGGGGCTCGCTCCCATTTGTGCCTAGCGCTTCGCTTCTTTTTCTATCCGTGCGAGAAAAAAACCCCAATAAGATAAACAAGTTATTCTATAGTGCAGGTTTGTTGGCTGCGGGGAAAAAGTGTTGGAGGTCACGCGAGGTAATTGAAGACTTAGCTTTAAAGCTGCTTTGGAAGAGAGATTTAAGGTTTTAATAGCCTGCTGTATATATATATATAATGCTTATTAGTTAAGAATTCCCAAAAAAAAATATAGTCAAAACTTTATGAAACAATCATTTATAAATTATCTTTTATAAATATGCTGTATCTATTAAAGTATGTCGAAGTATTATCCGTAATCTTAAATGATTTCTAGTACAGGCGTATTCATCAATTTCATTTCTCTTAGCTAGATGTATAATCAACATTTTATTATTTACACTTCATCTTCAATTCTTTGACGCAATGTTTATGCCAAATACATTCACTGCTCCCTTAACCGATTAAAACCGCACATAAAAATGTTTATCCACACCTTAGAAATGCAAGTAATATGTCACTGTTTGAAAGTTAAGAGTTCTTACTACTAGACATGGAAGTTAATAATATAAACTAGGTTGTAAAGGAAAATTCCATACAATCTTTATCGACGTATAAAATAAGTTTACAGAACTATCGACTCGAGGCAACATCAATATGAATAGAACGAAGCGATGGTAGAAGCCAGCGGCAAAAACGAGCCTGTCCTCCAAAGAACGTCTTTGACATCATCGCGCGCACATACTTACAGGCTTAGGCACATCGAGGCGAGGCAGCGCGCGATATTCTTCGATTGAGTTGGAAACGCAATCCGATGTCGAAACGGATAGGGTCGCCGTAGCGGAGCGGAAAGTTTCGTTGGCTACGCGTCGCGCGGCTCGTGGCTCTACAGAGAATCGAAGCCGGATTAAATACGAGTAGGTCGAAGGCCCGATTCATAGAGTATGCATAGAGCGCGGTGCTATCCTGTAGCCAATTGAAATGCGCGATGGGCCACCACCGCCGCCGTCGCCGACGCGCTGCTCAGCCGTGTGGATCCGTGGAAAAGGCACACCGAGTCAGATGCAAACAATCAACCTGTCAATTGGAATCCGACTATGGCGCAGGTCGCCTCTCTGCGATGTCTCATTGCGTCCGTCAAGAGAGAGAGAGAGAGAGAGAGATAGAAAAAAGAAATAAAACACAGTGAGAGAGAGAGAGAGAAAGAGGAAGGGAGAGGAAGAATGTTCGCCTTCGAAACCATTGTCTTACATAAATTCTGTGCGGACAGCGAGGCGTTTTGTTCATTGTCGTCGAGGAAAAGTGATTCTTGGGTTCTCGAAAGCTTTCCTTTCGCCTTTATGCGAAATCACTCGACTACCTTCGATTGGACGAATACGTCATAATTGTAAATTTTCTTGGCATATCCGTGAGAATTGTACATACGATGGAAACTGTCCATAAATTTCGAGCGCGTTCCTGATTTTGCGAACGCAATATTCAGTGCCGCTATACATGTAAGCTAATACTAACTAAAAGTTGCTGTACAGCACCGAATAAGTCCGATATAACAAAAAAAAAAGCGTCGACATGTGAATAAGGGGGAGAAACGAAGTTTGCTCGTCTCCGATCTGTCTATGGCCAGTAGCAGCAGCATCAGCAGCAGCAAGGAATGGAATAGTGAAAGAGAGAGAGAGAGAGAGAGGGAGAGAGCTGAATCGAGCAAAGGCCGAGGAGCACAGCTACAGGAAAAAGGGGAAAAAGGGGGAAAAAAGAGTGGGTAGATTTCGGACTGGAATCTGGCCGATCGGACGAGCCTCGCAGTTGATTAGACTCTATTTACTATGGGAGGCAAGGTTTACTGGTCCGCTCTCTCTCTCTCTCTCTCTCTCCTTTTCCTCTCTTCCTCAGCAGCGGCGCTCACTCGCACTCGCTCCCTTTTGCCTTTCCACCCCTCGGCTTACTTCCCTTTTAGCCTATTTCACCCCCTTTGCGGCCAATCAAGCACCCATAGACGAGCCACGCGTCTCTCCTCATAATACGTCGATACTTGTTTCGTTCAAGTGCATAGACCGACTATCCAAATGTTTCTTTTTGCCCGTCCACCTTTTTATTTCTTCTTTATTCTATTTTTATTGCCCGGGCCAAAAGATGTGCTTTTATTAATACAACATGGGGTGGGTAATTTTACACTTGTGCAGGTTGGCCCGAGACGGACTGATTCATTCGATTTAAACATATAGAAATGAGATTATTTAAAGAATGCAGTATATACCGAGGTTTGCTTAAATCGCAAAAGCCAAAATTGTTTATGTGTACTTAAGTATAGCGATACACATATAATGCGGCTTATAAGTTTTTTTTTATTGTATAACTTTGAAATCTTGAAAGTTTTTTTATAAATAAAAAATACATACATAAATCTATCCCAATACGCATATCAGGGAATTCGGTATGACGAGTAAGATCCGTTTTGAGAAAAAGAAAAATGCTAATGCAGTTGACAGTTTTCCTTATAAAATAGTTCGATGGCGGTCCAACCAGTCTAGTATATATATATATACATATATACTAGAAGCGAAAAGAGAGCGCGCATGAGAGAGAGAGAGAGAGAGAGAGAGAGAGAAGAAAAAGCTTCGCTTAGACGATATAGAGAGAAGCGAGAGTCGGGGCGTGCAGGGAGCGAAATAACAGGGTTCCGAGCGCAGCAGCAGCAGCAGCTCGACGTCGCCCTACACACTATATACACACCAGCCCAATGGAACGTGTACAGAAGCTGGAACTGTGGGAGAAGGAGGGGGGGGGGGCGTACAATCAAAGCGCCCCTCGCGCCTATAGCGGCATTCGTTCAACTTTAAAATCAAATAATGCCTATTAAAATGACAATACCGGGCCACTCGCACACGCATACACGGCGAGAGGCGCGGAGCGCAGTGCCGACCGGGGTTAAACATTGTTTCGCAAGCGCACACTCTCTTCGCATTACCATACGGGATCGGGTTACTGCAATTGGATTATCTCTCACTCTCACTCTCTCGGTCTCTCTTGCTCGCTCATCTCTGCGGACACCCATGTCGACGTGTCCTCGCACTCGTGTCCGCGTAAGCTATACCTTTATGTGCGCACTGCCCGATGCTCGCGAGTCTAATGTTTTTACTTTTTGGCCGATCAGATGTTTGCAGGTGGTGTCGCGCGTCAACAGATTCTGCATGTACCTGCGTAACTGATTTTTGTCGGTATCGATTCGTCGATATATGAATTTCACAGCTTCAAGTTTCGAGTGCTTACTATGTACCAGCTATTACGAGTATTACAATTGGGACTATCTCTTTGCGGGTAAAGAATTTTATTTAGAAACAATAGTATTTATCAATCTTACATGTATCGATCCGTTAATGGTTGGCTGATCAATTGCAAGTAAGATTGTTTGCGAGTAAAACAGTTATTTTTAAGGTTTATTTTGTCGATTCGGCCCGCTCGTGCATCGAGAAAAGCAGAAACGGTCCCTCGGGAGTGCGTGAGTCGTTCGAGACTTTTAGGAGTGTTGAGTAAGGGGCGGGGCACTTGTATACGGTTAGGCATTAAATGTAGGCTAACAGCTGATCATGCCAATCGATGGGACATTAGCATATTCGATCGATTTTTATTGCTAGACTAAATAGTGGAGGAGTAAATACTTTACCGAAAATCAATACTTACCGACTCGTAATCAAATTTATTTCCAAATCAAAAGTTCCTTATGCCGTTATTTGCTGCTCGTCGAAGCTTTCTTTTTGCAAATGTCGCGATACCGAATGTTTACCGAATATTTACAATCTTACAAATATTGCGGTAAATGTTCTTTTTTATACATATATATATAATTGTTCCATAATCACAATAGGTTAGCGGTATTTATTTCAGGAAGAAAATGACTCTTTGTCCAAAAATTGCAATCTTCGTAAGCTGATCCACTATAAGCAATTAGGACAGAGTAAAGTAGGGATACCTAGCGACTGCAGAAATTAGCTGCGGCCATCCGAAGAGGAGGAGATGGCGCAGTTACCGGAGAATAAAAGTAGAGTCCCAGTAATGAGGCGTTATAATCGAGAGCGCTAAGAACTTGGAGATTGCATTTCCGCCACCCCGCGCGCGTTACACGTATAATATAAAAGCCAGCAATAATTTCAGACACCAGTAGGCGGCTCACGATATTATTGCACCTAAGTGCCCTAACGATCGTATATAATGCTTAGCGCTAAGTAACCGGAGCTGGAGATGAAATACGAACTTGTCTCTTATGCTTGTTTCTCTTACGACCGAGTACAATAAGTATTTATATATATAAGTAATATTAGTATATGATTACAGTCGACTTTTATAAATACTCTGATGATACATTTTTTTTATACGAAATAATAATTGCATTTGCAACTTTTTTTATTTAAATGAAAGTACTATAAGTATAGTTTCTTGTTAATCGTATAGTCGTGCAATAACGCGTACACGGCCTGAAGCTGCTAATCATTACAGCGAATAAATCGTGGTCATCGCAAGGCGCGGAGTATTTCGTAATTCAACGTTTCACCCGTCTTTTTCAGGTCGCGAATCTCCGAAAAAAAAAGTCTCCATCGACACTCGATAATGAAAATTGATCGACCAGCTAAGATAATCCGCCCAAGATGGTATAAGGCCATGAATGACAATCGGCAGGAGTCTCGAGCTCGTAGCGATTTAATATGCGCGCAATGACAAGTTAAGCCAACAGCTCGTTGACCTAGCCTAAAGTTTTTCCCATAGTCACCGAGAAGAAGCTAGTACACACACACATTGTACACCATCGGTTCGTGGTATATCCCACCTTGTCAAGGCGATGATCTAATACAGCGCCGACAACCGGATGCGTAATGAAAGGCAGAGTCGCGGACGCATCTGGGAAAGAGAGAGAGAGAGAGAGAGAGGCGAACTACGTGAGTGCGTGCGTGCAGCGTGTGGAGGAGAGATGCGGCGGCTCTCCCTCGATTCGGGGACATTAGCATGCGGCCCGCGAGACTACATATTTTCGGGGGAAGGGGGGCGGGGACGGAGGGGAGAGGGGAGTCCTCCAGGAGAATACCAATATTACGCTTTGACATTCCAATAAAACGCGCCCGATTTGTTTATGAGCATGTACAGCGCGTGCGTGTGTGTGTGTGCGCGCGACTTCTCGTGTGGCGCGTGCAACTGAGGGACACTGAGTAAGAGAGAGAGAGAGAGAGAGAGTATGGTGTACTCGCGTAAACCGCACACGTGTGAAGCAGAAGCGACAGCGCGGATGCTATATATATGTGCTGCCGTCCCTCTCTCTCTCTCTCTCACTCGATCCCTTCGATCGGAGGCGCAGTCTTTCCACGAACGAGCTGCCTTATATTGCGCGATAGTGCCACCTTTTATTTTCGTAGCTACTATGGGGGGGAGGGCTTGATTTCCCGATTCGCCGACACCAGCAACCAGCAGTATAGCGGAGTTTACAAGCCGCAAATCCGTCTTCGAGGAAGTTTATTTAGCTCGCTCGTTTTCTCTCTCTTGGCTTTTTCTTCTTTTCTCTCTCTCTCTCTCTCTCTCTCTCCTTCTCGCTTCTTTTTTTTATCCGTTCACCTCGTGTCGATTGTAAATGTTGAATCTGTATATATGTGCCTGCAGCCGATCGTTAAAGATAGAACGGTAGGGGGACGACGTGCAGGTTTTACACGACAAGTGGTGACGACTAAAATAATTTCCTCCTTCTTCTGTCGCAATAATGCGAGGCTGCATTCCTTTTTTTGGAATTACCAAATGACTGCAGTGTCTCGCATGTTGATATACTTTCCTTTTTGGATTCGTTTGATTTTGAAACCGAATCAACGTAACATACAGATGTTAATAATATTTTTTTCAAACCTTCAGCGTCCATTGATCAAGCACTTTTTTATAGAAGTATACACATACTATAAGTACCAAATAAAGTATCTCATCACATTTTAATGAGTGAGAAATAGCCATTAGCAAGGCTGTTCTCGTATCGGGTCAGGAGGTATGATTCCGAGAAATATTAAGATATAGATAATTGGTCTTGTCAAAAAACAAAAGCACGATCCGAGACTCGAGACTCTTGCGCGCTGCAGTCGATTCACCATCTCTCTCCCTCTCTCTCTCTCTCCTTCTCTCTCTCTCTCGCTCATAAATCCCAATTTCTAACGTCAAAGCCAAGCCCTCGAGAAAGGTCTCTTTTTGTTTCAGTCCCTAAATTATCGCACATTTGACAACATGTCCCTTTTGTCCGTATACTCTTGTCTCGACTTTTCACTTAACGGGGGATCGCATCTTCCACACACACACACACACACACAAATGTAGACACACGAGGACTTTCTACCCTGGGTTTCGCTGGAAATAACGGGCAGCCGTTCCTTTTTTTTCGGACCTAGAGGGAGAGATCCGCCGAGATAATTGTTAAATTATTATTTTTCCGGGGGTCCGGAATAAGGCCGCAAACTAACGGCACACGCGGTCGTCGGAAGAGCAGCGCTTTTTCTCCCTGTACCGCTTTCTTTTACTCTAATCTTGTTAACGCGTTACCTGAAATTTCCATGCGTAATTTTTTTTTCTGCACATGCTCAACTAGCCTATCCCTTATATGCAAATGTCACGAGACATAATTTCTATTCAATTTTGTATTTATCCCCTACCGCAATTATATTTCTTTACAACAATGAAAATTTACCAGAAAGTAATAAAATAAAGCTAAAAATACCATTACGTATTGTATTTTACTTGTATAAGTATAAGAAAAACAAATTTGTTTTGAAAATCACTGGGCTTGCAACACAATACAGACGTCAAAAATTATTGCTTTATCGTTAAAAAATTATTATAAATTTTCAGAAGATAAGTTTTTTTATCGGTTAATCAATTACATGGTGGGTCATAAAGCATCACGAGAACAACAGTGTGACAAGCAGATTAAGAAGACAAAAAGAAATCTGTAGCGCTTCAGTAAATCGGTATATAGCGTTAGCCATCGTCACGTCCATCTTAATTTACGTAAGCATATCGTCCTTTCTTCCTCTAGCATCCTTTTTCCCTCCTCCTGCAGCACAGCCTCTCCTTTGTTGCGTCGGTGCGTCTCGAGGGTGTCAACGTGGTCTGCACTCCGTGTGTGCTCGGCAGCTCCTCTCTCTCTCTCTCTCTCTCTCTCTCTCTCTCTTCATTCACCTTTTTCTCCTTCCCTCTCATAATACGTGGCGCGTACGTCGTAAACGTGTTTCTCGACCTGCGGACAAGATACTCGGTTTGTTTGGCACAAAACCGGAGGATAAGATCTTCTTACACAGTTCACATACATGCACACACTGTATATGCACCTATACATATATGTGTGAGTGTGCGCGTGTATGCATATATATATATATATATATATATATAGATCGTCGCTGACGACAAGTGTTCCTTTCTCCGGCTTCCTTGTTTTTATTGCTTCTCTTTCTTCTTTCTCCCGGAGATTTTCATGAGCTATACGGCTCCTCTATACATTTACATATTTTCTCGCTGCTTTTATATTTATACTTTTCGAGATCATTTTCTCGGAAAATTTCACGGAGAAAGAGGATGCGGCGTTGCGGGTTCCTCGACTCGCGTCCCAGAGATACGTGTACTTTTTGCTTTCGATGCTTATACGCACGAGGAAGGAGAGGAAAAACGTGGCGAGATAATCGACGAGTGTAATTCAAAGTCAACCCGAGCGAAATTAGCGAGGTGAAAAAAAAGTCGCGGCGAGGAGGGTGACCGCAGCGGGTAACCGCGTCGACCGATATCCATGTATATATATACGTCAGCAATGTGACTATTAGAGCTGCGGTTTCGAAGCCGCTGCTGCCGCGGAGGAGATATAGTCAACCGACCGGAAATCGGAAATTACGCCAACGCACTTTTTTTTACACCTCTGCTATATTCAGTACATTCGAGAGAAGATATATTATGTTGATGGGATTTTTCTTTTTCACGCTGGTGGAGAACCTTACGAATTTTCAATGTTCATCGTGGTTTAGCACTATTGGAATTTATTAATACGTTCATCGATGTTACTCGAATGATGTCGGCCTACAAATTCTTTTAATAACAATTTTGAACGTGCTTGAAAAGGCAGTGTTAAATAAATAAATGTAGTAATCCTTCGATCCTTGGATCTCATGATTAAATGTGGTACACCGTAAAAGCTAATATTAAATAATAATAGTACTATTCGACACTGGTGGGTAAGTTGTTTGTTAGCTTGTTTGGGACGTTTTTCACCCGAACAAAGCGAGGGCATACACCAGTGTCGAACAATGTTTTATATCACGAGAGCCTAAAAATCATGTCAAACTTGCGATTTTTAGGTTAGACTCGTATAAACGATTCGTTTATCTTTTAGGCCCCTCGATGATAGATTCACATGTAAAAATAAGAGACATAATTAATTTTAATTTACTTCTAATCCAATAAAAATTTATATAGTATTCTTTTTAGTTTTTATAATTGTATAAAAATTAATTTTAACATAATTCAGCATAAAATTTTAAATGAAGAGTTTTTCAATAGTGTAAAATTTGTGCACTCTTGCTTTTTTGAAGATTACAACCTTCAATGTTTCTATATTTTCTTGAAAATCATCGGGCTGCAAGATTTATATTTATTTTGGAAACGGATCGTCTTCACTCATCGATCATCAATTAAGTATGTGGGATTTCTTTTCAAAGTTGCGTGTTTTTGCTTTCCATATATTAGTAACTTCTTTTGAGGAATATCTGCAGTAACCTGTGCATCTGGGAATTGCTCTTTTACTATTTCGAATCAAGTAGATGGGTTACGAATATTTTTATTAGCTTGATTATAAAACTAAAATGAATTGGGCAACGAGAGCAAGAATATGAACATGAGGTTATTTTTACGTTTTTTTTTCGTGAGTATGCGTTGGCATTACGCTTTAAATTGTTATTGAATACTCGTCATCTTAGTTTTTGGCTGCATTATATTTTGGGGACCACTATCGTTAAAATCTGTTAAAAAATATGTTTAGCACAATTTTAATACTACCGATGTAGTCGGCTCCATCCACTGAGTGCAGTCACCTTTTTTTCGATACAGGGAACGCTGGTGATTCCATGTACGTAATAAGACTATTTTTCAATTTAATTTTGAATAAATTAATATTTTTAATAAGAACAAGGATTGAAGTATAATTGATGATCCAACAAACTTACCTGAAGTGAAATTCGACCATAATTACACGAGATCCTTGTTCGATTGATTCGCACCCTCCCCTTTGTTGAATTTTTTCTATTTCCCTCCCGCTAAAATCATCGCTAAATTGATCAGCGATTACTTTTAATAACTCAATTCACATCTTGTGCACTAGATGGAAGACAAGTTTTTGTCTCTACTAGTATATTTATCATGTTCAGGTTATACAGACAGCATCCAAATGGCATAACATTTTGCGTCTAAGATTTAGGGGTCCCCGTCATCTTACTGATGAGCCCAGCAGGCAATCCGGGGCGAAACGTAATTTTCATATATATATCTTAAATATTTATTTATTTATTACTATAAATGGGCAACATGCCTTTACATATATATAAAGTAAAGTAAAAATTAAAAATTAAAATTAAATTATAATTAAATTTTATATAAAACGCATGGTAAGCGATCTCAATGATCGTTTAAACGCCAGCAATTCTTCCAAGCTGGTAACGTTACTTGGGAGTATATTCCACAATCTTCTGAATTTATTTACCGTCGAATAAAAACCAAAATTAGATACACAAGTATTTTCATTTAAAGGTCTATTAAAACGGAGATTGTATACTATTTGTCTTTCGGTCACGAAACTTTTTAAGGTTGTACTGTTAATTAAATTATGAGTTAGTTTATAGGTAAACAAATAGTGGTGGTAATTATGTAATGATTCTATCGTTTGAATGTTGAATAGACTAGTTAAAGCAGAACAATCATGATCAAAACGGCTCATAGGAGTCCCAGATCTGAAAGCCACATATATAAAAATCTGTATTGACAGGATTCAATTCTCTTAATTAATACGTTTGTATGTTTTTTTATAAAAAATTTTTCAATATTTATATTTATAAACTTTTTTTCTTTAAGATTCTTCCCCGGAAATTTCCGGAGATTTTCGGAGTTTTATTCATATACTCATCTCTGTATTTTCTCCGTATACTCATCAAGTGTAGGTTTGAAGAGTCTGTACAGTACACCTTCATGGGAAAATATGATTTTAAAATTCTTTGGCTCGTGGAGATCAATAGTCTTCCATAAATTAATGTTTAACATTATTTCGATTAATAAATTCCTATTCAACTCTAAAATAATCTTTTTGTCTCTCTGAAAATTCGTGGTCAAGTCACCGAAATCACGGTGTACTACATTTAATCACTCGAACAAGGATATCGTATAATTATGATCGAACTTTGCTTTAGGCAAGTTTGTTAGATTATCAATTATATAGTAATACTTGTAAGTAAATATTTCCAAATTAGTAAATATACCAATACCGTATTTTAACCAATTTTAATAGTTACCGCTAATAAAAACTCGGCAAAATTTCTTACATAACTCAATCTTTTGTTCTTTATATTACTAAATTGCCATAAGAATTTCATAAGTAAGCTTGATTACGCTAGAATATAGTCTATGTTGGATGATATTTATGCGATCGCAGAATCGTTAGTTCAAAAACCCTACGTCTTGACTCCTTAGCCTGTCCATTGAACCATTCAGCCGCAAACCACATTTTCTTTCGTGTCTCACACCGTGAGTTCCCAGATATTATGCGTGTAAATTGTTTTTATAACTTGTCATAATAAGATTGCATAAAATAAGCGGTTGGGGCCTCGTCTTGATCTCATTGCGATTCCCATGAAAGGTATTTCATTGAAAAAATCTCGAAAGTATAATAAATATTGCTAAAGTTCAACGAATAAAGTCGCAAATACTAGTTTGGTTTGAATACGTAAATATCTGTACAACTTACAATTAGTTAATGCACATGCGAAAATAAAAAAAAATAAAAAAGTATAATGAAAGATTATAATACGCAAACATATCGTTGAAACGATCCATTATTTATTGGTACGAGGTTGGCTTAGAATTGGAAAAAAAAGACGAGGCTTAGAAGTAAGCGCTATATAGGTAGTTGATTTCTTTCGAAACTCAAAAGTCGACACCACTCGACACCGCACATTGGTTTGGAAACACCAGCATCGCAACTCCCAGCTGGAGAACTCCAGTCCGTACAATAGCTAAGTGGCGCCATGCTCGTGCGCATCCCCGCGGGCATGTCGTGTGCCGGAGAAAGAAAGGTGCGGAAAAACCTTGGAAAGAGTGCGGGCGCCAAGGAGACACTGCACCGCTTCAATGATCCGCTCTCTCTCTCTCGCTCTCTTTCTTCAAGTCGTCGGCAAAAATTCCGGTCGCGCGATGACCCGCTGTGCAGAGCCCTTGTACCGCGACACACGACACATCGAGGCTCTGGCCTTGTCAACCTAATATACCTTGGCACCTCCCGCGTGTCCCTTTTTCGACCCGTATGACTTTTGCTTCCAGCTGGACTCGAGAGAGAGAGAGACTGCAGCAAGCACCGCGATGTAGACGCGCGCGCGCACGTCCTTGCACTTGACGCGGCGAATTTTCCGTCGCGCTTCCATGGAGAAAGAGAGCAGCAGCAGCAGCAGCAGCAGCCGAGTTTGCTCTCATCTGCACGTCGATCTTTTTCTATCCTCGGCTTTTTCTTTGACCTTATATATACTGGCTAAGATATACCGTGCTGATACACTTTTCGTTATTATCGATTCGCTTTTTCTCTGCGCTCTTGCATTTTTATGTTCTGCTACATCGCGATAAGTGGTTATTTTTGCATAATTTACTATAGTATATAGATTATGACTGCGGAAGAAATTTACTGTTCGAGCGGAGTCGAGCTATGCGATGTGAATAAACCAATTGTGGAAATTTAAATTGCAATATATAAATTTGTTGCTAAACGGATTTTGTCATTTATTTATTTATTACATAATATGCAATACTGAGAACATGGATCGTCAAAAACAATAGTTTAGAATTGAAATAATATTCACACTATTTGAATTGAAAATAAAAAATTAATGAAAGCAGTATATTTCTGCATCGGAACACGAAGTAAAAAAATATTAATTTTTTCATCAACACACAGCTTAATGCGAACGTAACATTTGTATAAGTCTCAAAAAGTCATACGACTGCTTCATATGCCGGGGCGTGCACTTCTCGATGGCTCCGCGATGAAGATTATCGGCTAACCGTTAATCGCCGAATCCCATTAAACGAGACACGCCATGCGCGCGTCATTAAAGCAACAATGTTACGTCCTATCCATAATAAAAAATTATGACAGGAATAGATAATTTACACGGGCGCTGCGACGTCCGCTGCGCCTCCCAAAGCTTCCTCTTGTGCACCAGCAACAGCAGCAGCTCGTATACAACACACATCTATATATACATATATACACATATATATAAGACGCAAAAGACGTCATAGCCATGCTGTACGGGCGCGACAGGTCGATCTAACGGTACTACGTCCAGTAGTCGATAAATAGTCGCAGAGCCCAACGGATGTGCTATACGCGGTGGCTCACATTGACGTCTTTCTCTCTCTCTCTCTCAGCCCGTATAGAGTCAAAAAAAAAAAAGAAAAGGAGTATACGGGGACACGGAGCAAAAAGAGATGAGAAAGCTAGATGGGACATCATGCACACGTGGCTCTCTCATGGAAGCTCGTGTTTTTCTCGCCTCTGCAGCAGCACGGAAGAGACGAAAAGTGCAGGTACCGTTTTCCACGTAATAGGGATGCGAGTGTATGTGTGTACACACTGATTAGCGATCGGAGGGGCCGAGACTCGTAATTTCGTGGTTTTATTGCGTTCAGGCAGTTCTCTCCCCCTTTGGTGTTCTGTATAAGGTATATATACGTGCAAGTTACGGGCCTCGAGTTATGGCTTTGCGCGGCGCTCTGATTAAGTCGTTCGACACGTCCCGTTTTCACCCTTCGGTCCCTCGTGCGCGCGGGACCTGCTGCATCACACGGAGCTGGCTTCCTTTTTCTTTCCGACTTATCTCGTGCACCATCCTTCTTTTATAGTCTGTAAGCATTTTGTTTCTACAAGCTGCGTTATATCTCAATCTATACCGGGTAGCTTGCTTTTATTTTGGTTTTTCTGTTTTTATTTTTTCTTCTTCTTTTTTTTCGGAAAGTGCACCGAATTTATATACGAGAAAGCTCGAAGCGGGACACGGAGTATAGCCGTGAAATTCACGGTAATCCTGTGGGAGATCGTCGGGTGCGAGCCTCGCGCGAATGTTTTCCCTTAGTTTTGGGGTGAAAATTATTACGGTACTTGTGAATGCTTGTCGCGATAATTTTTATCGCTCTTCCTGATGTACTAGGGATATTGTGAATTCTCGGAAACGCTTTAGTTCTCTAAACTAAATCTTTGCTGATGTGCTGAACGCATATTATTGGCTTAATATTTAAATAAATTGATGTCTTTATCCTCGTGCACATATTCAAATATGGAATTAAGACTACTTGTTTTATTACATAATTATTTCAGGCATTATATGTAAAAGAACTGTAAATGTCGAAACCTATACATTCTAGTTCTACATGCTTCCTCAGCTTAAAATTTTATGTCTTCTCGAAAAACCAATGTAAAGGAGGCTACCCACTTGATACCTGCAGCCGACTCACTTTCTACCAGCACAATTCTTTTCCTTTTCATTACTCAGCTCCAAGCCAGAGTTTTCCCCGATATCTCTGTCTTTCATCGAATCGACCAAGTACCGGTGACACGACCGGTACCCGCTCTCCAAGAGGAGAGAGGAGGAAAAAAAACAAAGGAGAGATTTTGTCAAGTGTTCATTTGACGGAAGCCTCGTAACGGCGAAATGAAGAGACCGACTGATAATTATCTGGCAGGTCTTGTAAGCGTGCGCTCGTAAAGTCTTACCTTGCCTTGCCGCGTGCGAGGCTCTCGTCCAAAGAGTCAGCGGCTATATGTAGAAAGCTACCCTTTGGCCAAAAGCCACTTTCTTCTTCCTCCCTGTCGTCATACGACTCTGTCATAGTTCTTTCGATTTTTCTTCGACAATTCACTGACTTTTGAGGTTGGATCGAAGACTATTAAAAAATAAATCTCACTTATATTGTAGTCAAGGTTTATGTCATTATCATTATTTGCTACGAGGCGAAAAAGCTGCAGTACGAATGATTCGAAATTATTTTCTTTTAACTCAAATGTAAAATACAAGGTGTAGGTGTGCATACGCGTTACTATAATCTCAATATATGTAATTATGTAATTATACGCTTGGTTAATAAGTTTACACGAGTACGACCGCTTCTCTTTTCATTCGAGTTCTTTCTATCATCAAAGTGCATCTCGAGAAAAGAAAGGGAGGCGAAAAAAAATAGAGGGACGAGAGAGTATTAAGAGAGATAGACGAGTGTCTCTCTCCCGACGGGATGCCGTCTCTCTCTCTAGCGCGATGCGCTTTCTTCTTTGCAAAACCTCTTGGCTTTTTACAGCGAGTTTTCGGAGAAAGGTGGGCGCCAAGATTCCGGCTGTCGATACTCTCACGCGATGTACACTTGTCTCTCTCCTTTTTTGTCAGAGGAACAAAGACATTAGGTTGTTTTTTTTCTTTTTTTTTCATTGCCTTTTCGCTGCTGCAGCCTCTCTTTCCGAAAAAGATTCTTCATGTTCGGGAGAGGAGAGAGACTATCTCGCCTGCGTATAGATCCATAAGATTGCGGCCTGGCCGCAATTTAGATGCAAATCATCGAAGGACTTTCTTTAGGAAATTACGTAGTTAGTGTCTTTGTTCAAAGGGACGATTTATGAATTTTAAGCACATCGCAAGCTCTCTTACCCGTATAAGAGTAATATCATCTAACCTCGCACGTACCATGGACTTTGGACTACGATTTTTGCCGTCTCACTTCCCTGCAGCACCCTCAATTTCGATTTTTATTACTTTAGTCGTTATTTATACAATATCCCAAACAATAGAGAATTTACGTGATTTCGTATATCTTTTATACGAATAACCTCGGGAATCAATGATTTTTAGGCATGAAATCACAAGACTGGCGATTTTACACAGGCCTAGAACCTCGACTCTCGGCGATTTTCCCAGATAATATAATAGCCGAGCTGGTGCCTCGAAGTAGTAGCGCTATGTTGATTGATGGAATTCTAAATGTTAAATCGTCCCGCGCAAATTGACAGGAAACACACGCGCTCTCGCATAAGCGCGCCCGCGACGCTATAAATCGTCCTTCGGGGGGGGGGGTTAAGACATGTGCAAGCTCGCACACACACACACACACACACACACACGTAGAACTGTTGGAATGTCGTTCCCCCTTTTTTTCTCTCTCCCGTCGTTTCATCTAAAGCGCGAGCGTCGAGTATAGACTGCGGGGTGAGCTGGTGTATATATATATACACACCCGTGGAAAAAGATGGAGTGTCAAGGGAGAGGGAGAACAAGGCCGCACTCGGCCGCACGCGCTAATTTGAAGAATGGCCTCAGCGCAGCGCCTGGTACTTTCTTTCTTTCTTTTCCAGCCGAGTATTGCATGTAGTATATACCTGCTTTAGCAAGGCTGTTCAGAGAGCGAGAAAGTGTGTGTGTCAGAGAGAGAGAGAGAGAGCAAATCTGCATGAAATTGGAGATGTCAGTCTGTTTTAGTTAGTGGTGGGTACTTTTTCTTTGAGAGAGCGAGGCAAGCGACGCTTTATTACTTGGTGACGAATCGCTATAGGGTATCGTTTATTTGCTTTCGCTGCTTTCCTTCATTTTGAAGGAGGAAAATTCGGGTCTATTGGAATCGAGAAACAATTGCTACATAATGCAAAGTAGGTTGATATTATTTTTACACAGTAATCACTATGCGTTTTCTTTTTATTTATTATTAGTCTAGGAATTTTTGCAAGTGAAACAGTTAAATTGTAATTAAACAATGTTATGATGTTCTTACATTTCTATATTTTTATTATATCAAACTTATGTTTACTTACGTAATACTAACGGTTCGGTATTTCACCATTGACTGTAACTTACCTATAACAAAAAAAAAAATAATTTAATTAGTTACATTCTCACAGATATAAAATACAAATGAATGATAGTTAATTTATGTGATATTTATTTAAAAAATAATTAGTAAGTGTTTAGATATTGTCGGTTGAAAGTTTCCATATAGACACTGCAAATTTTTTCTACCGACATTAACAATTACCGCAGCTGGTATCAATTGACAAAAGCCCATTGGAATGCCCTAAAGCTCTACAATAAATTACTCTCTACGTTATATACATCACGCATCACAACACCAGATACAAACGTCCATCGAATGAACTCCCGAACCTTAAAAAAAAAAAAAAAGAAGGAATCAGCCACGCGCCTCAACGTAAGATAAATATATAGAGTAGCGCAGGTCCAGGCCAAGGATACATCTGATATCGCGGCCGGGCGCGCAATAGCAGCAGGAGCAGCAGGAGCGTACACAGCGAGATCAGGCGCGTGTCCAGGGGAGCGAGAGTATAAAAAAAGACAGGCATCGCCCGAGATAGAAAGAGATAGAAGAGATAGGAGAGCGAGAGAGAGAGAGAGAGAGAGAGAGAGAGAGAGCAAGTCTAGAACCCATCCAGAGTCGAGCGTAGTCTGTATATATTTATCATGTAAGCGGGCAATTTGGGAGCGATCATTTTTCACGCGCGCGGCCCACGAGTCTCTCTCTCTCTCTCCTTCTCGCGCGCGCGAGGGGTGGAAAGAAGACGAAGAAGAAGCAGTATAGCAGTGCAAAGGTTAAGCAGAGAGGGAGAGGGGGGAGGTTATTGGCCGGCGGCTGCTCCGGATGCCAAATGGACATCACGGGCGCGCGACCCCTCGGAAGGGCTCTCTCTGCTCGCACTCTCTCCCTGACTGATGATCTTTCTCGGCTCTCTCTTTCTCTCTCTCTCTCTCTCTCTCTCTCTCTCTCTCTCTTGCTTGCTTATATACATGCGCCGCTCCATGCGTGTCTCTGCTTATACGTGTACACAGAGAGAGAGAGAGACCTGATGGTACTGGTGGTGGACGGCTTTGCTTCGCTCCGAGTCTACGTCTTCTCCGCGAGAGATGCACTCTATATGCTGATGAGGACCGACAGAGAGAGAGAGAAGAGAGAGAGAGAGAGAGAGAGAGAGAGAGATAGGATCTGCTTATGGATAGCCGCGTATAGCGCCACCTTTCCTGCACCTTACATCGCACACGCACGTGTTGCGGTGGATGTTGCGAACGACCGTGTCTGCGTGTGTGTGTATTTTTTATTTTTGATAGAGGACAGCAGCGGCTGATGCGAGAGCTGTCTGGGCCAAGGGTGGATCGCCGCTTGAATCTGGACTCTCTCGCTTTTGTAATTGATGAGGCTGCCTGCCGTTGAGGGAGGACGAGCTTTTGCTTCTTTTTCCCCCGTTTCGTTGCGCGGGGTCTAAACGCTAATTCCTCGAGGAGGCGAGTTTCAAGAGATATAGCAGCTAAGGTAAATTTGTTCTTCCTGAATGATTGTTTACTAAGTTATAATATACTTGCAAATTAATTCCTGTTACAGTTCGATAAGAGACGATTATTCGTTAAAATTTTTGGCTTTTTATTGAACTGTAGGTTTCGCGCACACTTATATACCAACTGTGCGGAAACACCGCCAAGAAATATGAAGCTCTCGTGTACATTCTCGCAAGAGCATTCATAATTATAAAGACCATAAATAAAGTAACTCCATCGCTTTTCCGGCGCAGCATCTCTCGGCGGTCCCTCCGCACAGCAGCTCCTTGATAAAAGTCAACGCGCGTATATAGGATAGCGCAGGAGGAGGGGCTCCTTTTTCGGCCGACAGCGCGCGCCAGATAAAGGAGGTGGTTACTCGCACCTAGACGAGAGAAGAAGAAGAGAGAGAGAGAGAGAGAGAGAGAGGAGGGCACGCTCCAGACTCGACTACAGAAGTAACGGCCTGTTAAAGATAAGGAAATGAGGTGTCGCGCCCTCCGTTCGCCGGAAGGCTCTCTCCCAAAGTACTCTGCTAAGGCATCGCGAGCGCGCACTTTTCTTCCTCCTCCTTCCTCTCGCCTTTCTTCTTTTTTGAAGAGAGGAGTCCCTGGGGACCCGAGCGCTTTACCCCTGGCCCGTCGTCCGCCTTTCCGCAGCGCGTCTACCCTGGCGCTCTGTGCACGGTCGAGCGGATCTCTCTCTCTCTCCCTCTCGCTCTCTCTCTCTCGCCTATCCGAATACCTTTACACTCGGACGCTCGGCTGACCCTTCATCTCTACGCGCGTTTATTCGCATCTGCCTGGTCTCTCTCTCTCTCTCGGAGCTCTTTTTTTCTTCTCTCTCTTCGCGCGACGGGCGCGAAAATAACTCGGGGCGATCGTAATTCAAGTGTATCGGGGTCGAGCGCGTCTTTGGAATACGGCATCGGCCGCGCGGAGGGAGAGAGAGAGAGAGAGAGAGAGAGAGAGAGCGCGTGCGCGTGTTGAAGCAAGAGCGCGCAATGCGCCACGTCATTTAATGAATTCGTACTTTTTTTTTCTCTCACACGAAAATAATGATTATATCGGTGCTTGGGATATATTGTGTCGCTGTAGATGCGATTGGTGACTTTGCGATCGAGCGTTATACGCGATGATTGTAAAAAAGAAAGAAAAAATTATAAGAACGAATTTTTCATTTATAGATTTGAAATATAAAGATACTACGGAAATGTATCAATGGTTCAATTTTTCTGAATAATCAAAAGTAGCTCGAATGAAAATGATATCCTGATTGTTCTGCACCCGCGAAAATTATTTTAATAAGACTTCGCGATGATGTACAGTAATGAAGAATTGATAAATAATAATCGTTATCGCAGCAGTTAAATTTTAACATTAAAGGATGATTTATTTCTTGTCTTTATAGAATACGTTGGAGAATACTAAAACTGAACTACATATATTTTTCTGTTATTCTACTTCGTATCTGAATAAATTTAAAAAACTTTTCAAAAAAAAAGAACAATGATAGTAATGAGTTCATCATAAATACACACACACGAATCCCGCAGCGGCAAAGTCTGCGCGAACAGTGAAAATCGTGCGTCGCGACTCCTCGAGTATACCTATTATACACTCCGCTATGCGCTCAAGAGAGCGAGGAACATCGGACGACAGAGAACACAGAAAGTCGAGTCTCCGGTTAACCGGGCAAAATTCTTATCTTAATGTAGCAAATAACCGGAGGGACTCGCGCTCGGGTACTACCTACTGCTGCTATACTTGCCGAGCTTGCGACACAGAGAGCGAGAGCGAGATAATCGAGCACCGATCTAATCTCAAGCTTGATTTAGCCCGCTTCATAATTCTTCGAGCTAATCTGAATCCTTGTGTGTATAAACATCTTTGGTAGCGCGCGCGCACCAAGCACACGCGTTATACTCCTTCTTTATGTCTCTATCGGTGCTTTGAATGATTTCTTAATCGCAGGTACAGTCAATTATGTGCCTATATATATCCTTCTTTGTAAAGTTTATACTGTTTTAATTTGATTTATATTTCACTTCAGGATACGTGCCTTTAAATTTGCCGCATTTTTATAATTGGAAAATGATTATTTAAATTGGTCTACTCAATATTTTCTATAAAGTGAAATATGATGATAAGTAATTGCTTGATCAACTTGATTAGATGGGAATTTACTCGATAACGTGTATTGATATGCTGCATTTCTGCAAAATTAAATGTTAAAATATATCATGTATGAATATCTAATGCAGTTCCTGTGTATAGAATAATTTACTTTTAACGTACTTCCAACCAAACGACTGTTAGAAATGTAACATGGGTATAATACCGGAAAATTCGTCTGCTCGTCCCCATATTCGTTCGAAATTAGTTCAAATATCGCGCGTCGCGCCTCCTCTCCTCGTCACGCGCCACATACACATTCCGAATTAACCCTTCGGTCGCGGCGGGCACGCATTTCATTAGACTCTCGCCACGCAAGTGCCGCGATGGGATTACAGCGGTGGAGCTGCGGCTGCGGCTGCACGCTTATTACACGCCAGGTCGTAATTAGACGCTAAAGAGCCGCTCGTAACTTTGCCCTTGAGTTTAGTCCTGCTTATCTCGACCGAATTTTCTGTATTATGTGGACTCCCTTATAC